>JAKGSA010000780.1:69357-102015 GCA_033558755.1 Philaethria dido
TATATATATATATATATATATATATATATATATATATAAATATATAAACATGGATTTCAAGCCATGGTAGTGTGTGTAACACTTATTTTGATAATTTAATATACTTTATATGATTTTTTTAAAAATAAATACTCATAAATAATCATTCTGCACTCTTTCTCTATATAAACTGTAAGTGTACCAAGTTTCATGCTCCTCCGTCCGCGTTATTTTTGTTAAAAAGGGTTCCAAAGTTTTTGCTTCACGTATTTATATGAAGATACTGATTGGTTAAGCAACGTTTATTGTGGTGCGAATATGATGGGTGTGCATTTAGTATTAGCTCTTGAGAAGAGGAGCTTTTGCTTAATACTTTTTTAAAGTAGGCAGAAAGATTAATGTTAAAATACTTTTTTTTTGCTTCACGCTGTATCCCGTAAATAGCAGGGTAGGCAGAGAGAACTTGAGAACCTAGTGTTAAGACACTCCGTTCCCCACTTTCCGCCGAATTGAGGCATTGCGTGCAGAGTGTCGGGTGCAACGCCGCGCTTTACCTTGTTACCAAACCCAGGAAATGATAAATTCCATTTCCTGGAGTGGGAATCGAACCCACAACCTGTCGCGTTTACTGTCGCACATATATATTTATACCCCTTTTCTTTTGACCGCCATATTATTATCGCAATACACAAAAGGACAGGGGTATATATAGTAGAAAATGTTGTTTGGACGCACAGTCGTGTCTTCACTGCCTTACAATGGTGAGTGTTTAAAAAAAAGCTCATATATATTTATTTAAAAAAAAAACGCAAATCTTTTTTTTTTAATTAAAAAAATAATGTATGGGTGTGTTATTATGTGTAATATAATTAAATACTCCTTTTAATGAAAATATTATTTTATAATATTTTAAGGTTTTTATTTACAAGTGTATATTATTATTATTTTTTTTAATTAATATAAATAACAAAAAAATTAGCAAAAAAGAATTAAATAAATTAATTTATTATGTGTCACAAAATTAAATCTTTTTTTTAATGGAAATACTATTTTACATACATACATACAAAGCTTCACGCTTTATCTTATATATGATTCCCACTCCAGAAAATGGAATGTATCATTTCCTGGGTTTGGTAACAAGGCAAAGCGCGACGTTGAGTTCCGCCACTTAACACGCAATGCCTCAATTCGGCGGAAAGTGAGGACGAAGTATCTTATCACTAGGTTTCCTCTGCCTACCCTGCTATATGCGGGATACAGTGTGAAGCTATGTTTATATATATATATATATATATATATATATATATATTTAACCCTAATATAACGAAAGGTATGTAGTAATATATATATATAAGTTTATCCTTCTAAATATTTACAAAGAATTATATGAAAGAGCAAAATTTTTAACACCTTTTTATTAGCTTCATCTGTATCTAACAAAATAAAAAAATCTTGCAATGAGATAATGATTTTTTTTAGCTTCACGCTGTATCCAACATATAGCAGGGTAGGTAGAGGGAACCTGAGAACCTAGTGTTAAGACTCTTCCCCACTTTCCGCCGTATTAAGGCATTGCGTGCTGAGTGGCGGAACTCAACGCCGCGCTTTGCCTTATTACGTTACCAGAGCGAGGAAATGAAAATACTAAATAATACTTAATATTTTCATTTTAACCAGAGCGAAAAATCGAAAATAATTTAAATCTAATGTTTCCTCTAAATGGGAATCGAATCCACGACCACATCGTTGTCCATCATGTCCTACTGGGCCACTATACCATATATATAGATATATAAATGATGTACATACATACAAAAAACCTATTCATACATACATTTAATTATATATTTACTTGCCTACATTACGAAGGTTAAATACCATCTTTGACATTTAAACTTAGTTTTAAGCTCAATTTATAGCGAAAAGCGATTTTATATTTCTTCGCTTATAGATACACTATTATACTATATATATATATATATATATATATATATATATATATATATATATATATATATATATATATATATATATATTAGTCGCGATTTGGAATAATTATTATTTGTTTCTATGTAAGTTTGTGAAAGAGTATCACGCAAAAACTACTGAACAAAACAAGATGAAATTTTATAGTAATATAGTTCATATATATCAGAATAACACAAAGGTTACAATTTAGAAAGATTTTGTTTTAAAAAAAAAAGAAGAAAAACGTTAGTAGCTCAAATTTTGACACAAACCAGATTCAAACCTACTAACACCGCCGTATTTAAATTTGCAAAAAATATTTAATGAGCCCATCGTGTCTCAGTGGGACAGCGTTTAACTATAAACGTCATTAGTTGTCGATTCAATTCAAAGACGCGTTAATAACGCGCGTTGTCTTATATGTAACTTTATATAAACATAGATGTTTTCTACCCTGCTTTACATGAAAAAAAAAACGTTGACACTAATTATAAAAAAAAAAAAACGCTTTCCACGCAAATGTTAAAAGAGAACGTAGTGTCTTAACACGTCGGTTACCCTACCCTGCTATATGCGTGATACAGCGTGAAGCTAAAAAAAAAACAAAAAAACGCTTCCGCTTATAACATGGGATATACGAAAATTACCCATCGAATGCGTATATAATAAATATTTCGTAAAATCGCCTTAAGATATTTTCTCAGAAGGTCATCGTGTAATTGATGGTTGTTGCGCAATGGTCTGTTTTGAGAGAAGTACATTTATATTCATCAATGACTTGCCGTTCAAATCCTGTAATCGATTCAGAATATATGTATCTTCACGCTGTATCCCGCATATAGCAGGGTAGGCAGAGGGAACCCGGGGAACCTTTACATTAATGTCCTCACTTCCTGATGAATTTAGGCATTACGTGTTAAGTGGCGGAACTCAACGCTGCGCTTTGGTTTGTGATCTTGGTTCAAAATATATTTATTCTTGAACTAATTATATATTCTTGAACTAAATGATCTAATTTAACGCCGCGTTTAATTTATCTAAAGTCAAATTTTTAAAATTATAACTAGAAAAAAAGTAACAACAAAAAATATGCATTAAAAATTAATATTATTACGAATAACTCAAAAACCTGACCAAATAAGAAGAATAATAGGCATACGAAATTCAGCCTTTTAATTTATTTCTTTTTTAATTAAAAAAAAAACTTCTTACAGTAAAGACTAAACCTACAATTGTATGGCCTTTTATTTTTTTTATTTTTTAACTTAACGCTGTAACAGCAGTAAGCAGCAGCGCTGTAATAGCAGGGTGGGCAGAGGGAACCTGTGAACCTAGTGTTAAGACACTCCATTCTCTGTCAACAATTCCGTTCCCCACTTTCCGCCGCTCAATTCGGCGGCATTCGGCATTGCGTGTTGAGTGGCAAAACTCAACGCCGCGCTTTGCCTTGTTACCAAAGCCAAGAAATGAAAACATTAAATTTTACATTTCCTGGAGTGGGAATCGAACCCACAACCTGTCGTGTTTACAGTCGCACGCTTGTGCCTCAACACACGACAGGCATTACAATTATATGGTATGGTAGACATAAAGTATTTAAAAAAAACATCTCAAAATATTATCACTACAAAATTTACTATCAAAAAAAAAATTCCGAAAATGTATTATTTTTAGACATACATTTCGATGATTCCTTTTTTATATGATAGTTAGTGTTTTTGATGAGATCCCATTAAATTTAATTAGTTTTAGAGTTATTCGTAATTCGTAATAATGCTTCTCTTTAATCATCGTTCGTCGGCAAAAATTATATTCAAAAAACCGATTTCTTTCCAGAAACTCCTCATCACCTTAGCTTTGATAGCCTATGCGTCAGCAGACGTAGCCCACATCGTGGGTCAGGACGCCGCAGCCCAGATCCTGAAGCAAGAGCTGGACGTGGGAGTCGACGGACAATATCAATGGGCATATGAGACCGAGAACGGTATCGCTGCCAACGCGCAAGGTGCCCTGAAGAATGTACCCGGAGTAAGTGTTCTATATATATATTTTTTTAACTTCACGCTGTAACCCGCATATAGCAGGGTAGGCAGAGGGAACCTGAGAATCTAGTGTTAAGACACTCCTTTCCCCACTTTCCGCCAAATTCAGGCATTGCGTGCTGAGTGGCGAAACTCAACGCAACGCTTTGCCTTGTTATCAAACCCAGGAAATGAAAATACTAAACTTTTACATTTCCTGGAGTGGGAATCAAATCCACAACCTGTCGCGTTTACAATCGCAAGCTTGCACCTCAAGACATGACAGGCTTCTTTTTTATTAATTACTATTTTTTTTTAATGTAATCAGGCAGAGGCTCCCGCTCAAGTAGTCCAGGGTCAAGCAAAATGGACAGCTCCCGACGGTCAAGTCATCGAATTCCAGTACTCCGCTGACGAAAATGGTTTCCAAGCTCAGGTACGTCAAATATATTTAAATACCCAATTAAAATCTTAAGATTTTAGCATTTTCTTTTGTAAAATGATTATATTTTTTAATTATCTATTTTGGAAAAAAAATCTAGAAGTTTCGATTAATTTTTGACTAAAAACTAAACTCGATTTTAAAATACTAGACTATACTTAGAAAAATCAAATTAATATTCATTTGTCCCTAAATTCTACTGAAAATGTCAATTTAAATATATTTGTATGAAAATAATTAAGATTTAATAATTTAAGAGACCATTTAAAAATTTGAACGTAACAGGACTCAAACCCGCACCTTTTGGAAACCGTCCAAACGTTCTCACCACTAAACCATACGTTCTTATCGACCTACTTTAAAATTCTTATATGCTTACAACTTATTTTTATTTTTAGCATCTCTTTAGAGAGATATTTACGAATTTCTTCCACCTACCCACCTAAAATTTTATTACACTCGCTAAAAATATATATTTTTTATTCTAAGTGCCTGAGTTTTGAATATAAAAACATTATCATTATTGTTACAGGGTCCCCATATCCCCACTCCACCACCGATTCCTGAAGCAATTCTTCGTTCCATCGAATTCATCAGAGCTAACCCACCAAAAGAAGCTTAAATATTTAAAAAAAAACATCCTGTATAAATATATTGAAGAAATTGAAAAAAAAAAAACATTCATAGGCAAAAATATATAAAAAAAAAATATTGTAATGTTCCAATTTTGAACATAAACGAATTTAAGCTAAAAACAAGACGATACAACAGTAAAACGCGGCGTTGAGTTATGCTTAAACACGCAATGTCTAGAATTCGAAAAGAAAACGGTGAACAGAATGTCTTAACATTGTGGTTCAAATTTGACTATGTCAATATTTTTTTTATTTAGACGCCATATTGTTTTTTTTTTCAATTTTATCAAATAAAAAAAAATACTCATACTAATAAAACACTAAATCTTAACAAAGGTTTATATAAAAAACATCACCCTGTGGTTTCTATGAAATCGACAGCCATTTTTTATACTTGTGATAAAATACAAAATATATATTTTTAAGTATTAATTGTTTTTTTTTTCTTTTAAGAATAACGCCTGTCGTGTAAATGCGACAGGTTGTGGGTTCGATTCCCACTTCAGGAAATGGATTTTCTCATGTCCTGGGTTTTGAAACAAGGCAAATCGCGGCGTTGAATTCCGCCACTCAGCACGCAATGCCTCAATTCGGCGGAAAGTGGGGAACGGAGTGTCTTAACACTATGTTCCCTCTGCCTACCCTGTTATATGCGGGATACAGCGTGAAGCTATGTATGTATGTATGTTTTAAGAAAAACTTACAACGACATTAAGAGCAAATGCCAAGAATATTTTTTTAATCTATATATTAACACGTGACTTAACTTTGTACCCCTTTTTACGAAAATTACGCAGACGTAGGAGCATGAAACTTGGCACACTTATAGTTTATATAAAGAAGGAGTGCACAATGATAACATTTTTTTTAAATAATGCATAAAAAGTATATTAAATTAATAAAATAAATGTTACACACACTACCATGGTTTGACATGTAAGTTTATATAAAGTGACATATACGTTGCTAGGCAACGCTAACGCGTCATAAGATAAAATGACATTCTTAAATATAACAAAACATAAACAATTAGTTATTAAAAAAAAAGCACTAATTTCCGTCCCCAATTACACAAAAAAGCTCCCCCTTTATTCCCCAAACTAAAAAAAATCAACCTACCCTCAAAAAAAAAAAACAATTTCCTGAAAAAAAAATCTCTCTCTCTCTCTCTCTCTCTAATAAAACTGTCCACTTACCCTGATCTCGCAACACCGTGACCGCCTCCAGAACTCTCTTGGTATATATGCAGGGCTCATAGTTGTCCATTTCTTGAGTCACAACTGAACACACTCTGTATAAGAAATATTTTTTTTTATTAACTAACTTAAAAAAATGAATGGGTGAACCAATTTTGATGATTCTCTTTTTAAATGATAGCTAGTGTATATGGTCCCATTGAAGTTTAGTCAAGAACTGACAAGTTTTGGAGATATTCGTAATATTTGTATTTTTTGTGTACTTCATTGGAAGTTAGTTTTCTTTATTTTGTTGAAATCATAATTATAGTAACATGTAGTATTGTCTCTTTGAACGTCCATATAATATTATATATGTCAAGATATGATGTGATAGTGTCCTGTCATAGTCACTTATCTGGCAGGACAGCATATGATATGACATGGCATGAAATAATTTTATTCAAAGTAAGAAGTTATATATTTATATGCCTCAATTCGGCGGAAAGTGGGGAACGGAATTAGTGAAAGAGAATGGAGTGTTAACACTAGGATCTCTGGTTCCCTCTGCCTACCCTGCCATATGCGGGTTACAGCGTGAAGTTAATAAAAAAGAAGTTATTTGCTTCATTTTTTGAACGTCAAACACATGTACCACCGGTTCACTAAATCTAATACCTCAGACCTGAGAAGAACCGGCAAGAAACAGGACATGACAAGATGACAGGATATGACATCGCACCTTTAGAATTATAGGGACCTAATCAAAAATCATGGTTTCATTTTTTGACCCAAAATGACAACAATCTTTATCGACTTTGATTAAAAGAAGAATATAAATTAAAAAAAAAACTTAAATGCACAAATCAATATTGAAGTTTCCTAAAAAATTATATTTTTTAATTTTTTTTTTTTTTTTTTATTGATAACGGACGGCAAACGAGCAGAAGGACCACCTGATGGTAAGTGGTTACCTCCGCCCATAGACATCTACAGCACCAGAGATGTTGTAGATGCGTTGCCGACCGACGCGGATACAGATGGAAGGGAAAGGGAAGGGGGAAAGGATGGGTGGGAAAGGGGAAAATCTGGCTTACATGCCATCAAACCGGAACACATCATAAGATATTTGGTGGTTCGTCTTTGACATGATAGTGGTCGCGAGCCAGTCGGAGGACGAACCTCCTACCACCTAACAAAATAGGTCACTATAATTCTAAAGGTGCGACATGATATATGATATGACATGATAGTGTCTCGTGATAGTGTCTCACCTGGCAGCACGACCTCGTATGGCTCCCGCAGTTCTTTCCAAGGAATCCGGATCTCCCTCTTGTAACGCTACTACACACTTATTTACATCTTCTAGTATATGATTTTCTGTTTTAAAAAAATATATATTAGTTATTATACAAATAGAGCAATGATAAGTGACATTTTTTTTTTTTTATTTTAACTTCACACTGTATCCCACATATACCAGGGTAGGCAGAGGAAACGTGAGAACCATAGTGTTAAGACACTCCGTTCTCTTTCAACATTTCCGTTTCCCAATTTCCGCCGGGTTGAGGCATTGCTTGTTGAGTGGCGGAACACAACGCCGCGCTTTGCCTTTATGTCGTAGTTTTTTTTTTATTTATTAAAGTATATAAGTAATCACAGATAAAATAAATATATAAATAGGGTGAAAATGTCAAAAATAATCATTATAAGAATAAATAAAACACAGAAATAAAGTACAGTCAAACTTATAAAAAAAAAATCATCAATCACTTTCAAAATAATCACTATTTCATCAACAAAACCAAACACAATCAACACCCAACCAACCAACACTCGCATCCATAACCTGCACAAAATGTTTTTTTTTTCTCAAAATTTCAATTTTTTTTTTAGAAAATCGTAAACAAAGAGTCATGTCACTAACCGCTGACTGCCAAAAAGTCGTCAATAGTTGTGATATCGTCCACAGCATCCGTCAACAGCCTCACAGCCGCTTCCCAAGCGCGAGCGAAGGCCGAAGCGTTTTCTTGAGCGACGCGAGACCGCACACGAGCGGCGAGCACACGAGCTGCGTTTATAACCTGCACGGAGAGAGGAGAGTTTAATTAAATGAAAATATACAAGGTCATAAATCATAAATCAAAATATTCTTCATTCAAATAGGCTGTAATACAAACGCCTGTAGTGGCGCAGAGGCACAAGCGTGCGACTGTAAGCGCGACAGGTCGTGGGTTCGATTCCCACTCCAGGAAATGTAAAAGTTTTGTATTTCATTTCCTGGGTTTGGTTTTAAGGCAAAACACGGCGTTGACTTCCGCCACTCAACACGCAACGCCTCAATTCGGCGAAAAGTTGGATACGGAGTGTCTTAACACTAGGTTAGGGTATAGCGTGAGGCTCTGTTTGTATGTATGTATGTAATACAAACGCTTCCGAATCGTCAATTTACAAAAGATGTCAGTAGTGCCAGCCCTAACGGAAGCTACCACCGTCTCGGAAGGAAGAAGAAGGAAGTTCTGCTGAGAAGAGCCGGCAACAAACTCAACAGTTGCTCTTTTCAAATAATTTTTTACAACAAATATACAACTATGATGAGACTCCCGACTGAGGTGACTCCCGGGTGAGAGTTAACAGCATTTAATTCCACACATTGACATCATTATAGTATTCTTGGACAGAATAATATACTTTTTTCAATAATATGTTCTTAATCTAAACTTTAAATTGTTGAAGTGATAGATAATTAGGGTGAAAATTTTAGTTAAGTAAGCCGATATATATTTAGGGAAGCCGGTATATATATTTAGGGAAGCCAGTAATTTTTAGGGAAACCGATATATTTTATGGAAGCCGGTATTGGATGTGAAGGTATTTAGTAATTTCACTATCGAATTTTGACATTGATCTTTTTTTTAGCTTTCACACCTTGTTTGAATTTGTTTTTTCGAGCTCCACTTTTTATAGACGAGCTTTATTTTTTTTAAGGTGTCATACTTGTACTTTGAAAAGTTAGGTAAGCCGATGGGAATCGAGTTGTATGGACGCCTCATCACTGATAAGTATATATGTATCAACACCTTTACACCTTTGCTTTTAGTAATAAGGCCGCCATTCATTTTAAATTTTATCTTATGTAATTTACATTCTTTATGTGCAATAAAGTATCATTATTATTGTTAAATTCAGTTAAAAAGAAAGTTTAAAAGAACGTCTTAACACTATGTTCTCTACCCCGCTATCTCACCTGAGGACAGAGAGCCTCAATCTGTCCGGCCGCGTGTCGGACCATTTTCACTCCATCCTCGTTGTTCGACATGGAACACACTAAATTCGCCACCTGCATGAAAAAAAAAGAAATTAATATATGCCTCAATTCGGCGGAAAGTGGGGAACAGAGTGTCTTAACACTAGGTTCCCTCTGCCTACCCTGTTATATGCGGAATATATTGTGAAGCTATGTATGTATGTATGTAAAATATATTAAAAAAATAATATTATTCTATAAAATATATATTAAAGAAAAAAGATCATGCTGTATAAGTTCTATGTAAAAACAATTATAACAGTAGACAAAGAAGAAATATAAAAAATAAATATGCATATATCTATATATAAATACGTGAAGCAAAAACTTTTTACCCCTTTTTACTAAAATTACGCGGACAAGGAGCATGGAACTTGGCACACTTATAGTTTATATAGAGAAGGAGTGCAGAATGCTAACATTTTTTCAAAATAATGGATACAAAGTATATTAAATTAATAAAATAAATGTTACACACACTACCATTGTTTGACATCCATGTTTATATAAAGTGACATATACGTCACTACGCAATGCGTTATTAACGCATTTACGGGAACACTAGTATATATTATTGCAAATAATAAAATTCATATAAAAAATATCACGCTGTATAAGTTCTATGTTAAAATAACGGTAAACAAAAAAGAAAAATAAAAATACATATATAATAATTATTCTCTCTAATAATATGATATGGCATATTATGGCATGATATGATATATATGATATGATATGATAGCGTCTTACCTGGTCGTACATATAATAAAAAAATATATATTTCACAAAAATGAACATACTGTATAACAATTTTTTAGTAAATTTATTTTCGTAACCTCAAATTAACAGCAAAACATATCCAAATCAGCCCAAAAATCATAGAACAGAGAGTCACTAAGTCACTGAGTCACTAACGACACTACGTTCTCTCTAGAAACACTTACCTCAACCAATTTATTGGCGTGTTCAGTAAAAACCACCGCATATTCTTCAACTTCCTTCTCATTACCACTTCTGGCTGCCTCCAATAATACTAGAAGAGGCACGTTTGTTTCTAGGAAACTGTGAATATAAAAAAATAAATTAAAAAAGAATGAATAACGAGATTCGAACCCGCGACTGTTGAAAACCGTTCGCTTTGACTGATATCATAATAATAAAATATTAAAAAATGTGTGTTAATTAAATTGCAAAAAAAAATAATTGAAGAAAAAATATATATATTTTTCGTTGTATATTGGTAACTTGGTTATTTAAATAGTCACTAAAAAAAAAAAAAAAAAAAGAAATAATTAATACTACATTAACAAAATATTATCGAATATATTTTCTTTGAAAACAACTATAATATTAGTAGAAAAATAAAATGGTAGAAATTAGTAGAAATCTATTTAGAAACGTCCAAGTCTCTCAATAAAAGGTTATAAAAGGTTCGAATCCTGTTAGATCTCAATTTGTATACAAAACATTTTTCGCACTTATCTAAATAGTCAATAAGTAAAAAAAAAAAAAACTTTCTTTCAAAATAAGTACAATATTTAAAAATTAGAAGTAGAAATTATAAGAAAAATAAAATAGCACATATTAGCAGTAAATTTAAATTGTAAAAATAATTACTTGAACAAAAACAAAAATAGTAGAAATTGGTAGAAAACCCAACAACACACATTATCACACCCAAAAATACCAGAAACAACTAAAAACTCAAAATAGTAGAAAATGGTAGGAAAAAAGATTGATAGTAGAAAATAGTGGAAAGTGGTAGAAAATGGTAGATAACCTGTCGGACACGTGGTCGACGACGGCCTTGCGCAGCTGGCGGCGCAGGTCGCGCGTCTTGCGGCACATCTGCTCCAGCGCGCGCTCCAGCCCCTCCGACTGCTCCGCGCGGCCCGCCTGCGGAGAGCAGAGAGAACAGAGAGAACAATAAAAAATTAATAAAATCACGCTGTATCTATTTATATTCGTCTTCGTCGTCTGAGCCGTACGATGCCCACTGTTGGACATAAGCCTCCCCCAAGGATTTCCACGACGATCGGTCTTACGTCTCTCGTATCCAGCGACTTCCGGCGATCTTGCCCAAATCGATCGATTAGATATTAATTTATTATATTTATTCATTTAACGCTTGTCATGGCACAGAAGCATAAGCGTGCGACTGTAAACGCGACAGGTTGTGGGTTCGATTCCCACTGCAGGAAATGTAAAATTTAGTATTTTCATTTCTTGGGTTTGGTAACAAGGCAAAGCGCGGTGTTGAGTTCCGCCACTCAGCACGCAATGCCTAAATTCCGCAGAAAGTGAAGATCGGAAATGACAATAGTACGTAATGTCTTAACACTACGTTGCCTACCCTGCTATGTGCAGGATACAGCGTGAAGCTAAAAAAACCAATCCGCTTTTATATATATACATAAATATGTTATCAACCATTTTGTATTAGCGGCCATCTTGTAAAAAGCTCGCTCTTGTAACAAGGCAAAAGGCGGCGTTAAGTTCCGCCATTGTTTTATTTAAATATTTATTTTTCCCACTAATCATTAATTTGCTTCAAAATTTTATCTACAAGACAAAACCAAAATACCTAATATTAAAAAAAATTGGACTTATCAACTTATACACGCTAAATAAAGACAATACCTACATTAGCCATATACTCATGTAGCAAATCCTGTAACGCTTGACGCACAGCGTTACACTCCGCCACTATGCGCTCGCGGCGTTCATCTCTGCAACACAAATACACAATTTATATATAAATAAAAAAAATACAAAGTGGGGAACGGAAACGCTAAAAGAGAACGGAGTGTCTTAACACTATGATTCTCAGACCCTCTGCCTACCTTGTTCTGTACGGTATTTAGCGTAAAGCTAAAAAAAAAATCATAGATTTTTTCTGGTGATGAGTACCTGATGATGGAACTGGAAGGTGGCTGGTGAAACCCTGGAATCGTTACTAGTAAACTCATCGAGTTTGGGCTCATTAGATAGGGCTTTTTTCCGCTTAAAATGGGATATATTCAATTTAAGCGAACAATGGAAAACGTAAGAAATATATATATATAGATTTTCGCTTTATCCCGCTTAATCTTTATCTCCGTTCTCTTGTAACATTTCCATTCCCAAATTACCACCCAATTAAGGCATTTCATGCCGAGTGGCGGAACTCAACGCCGCAGTACCAAAACAAGGAAATGCAAAATATTAAATATTAATTATAACTTACCGAGTACATGAGCTGTCCGCCATCAGAGCTGCACCAGATATAATAGACTCCAGGCGTTCCTCAAGAGAAGGTCGCGTACGGAGCTCGGAGTACGCGAGAGGCTCCATCACCATACGCTCCTAGAGAGAGAACGGAGAAATAAGACACTTGTTAGAGACCATCATACATACATACATACATAGCTTCACGCTGCATCCCGGCATAGCAGGGTAGGCAAGGAACCTAGTCTTAAGACACTCCGTTCTCCAATTTCCGCCGAATTGAGGCATTGCGTGCTGAGTCGCGGAGCTCAACGCTGCGTTTTGCCTTGTCATCAAACCCAGGAAATGAAAAATTCCATTTCCTGGAGTGGTAATCGAACCCACAACCTGTCGCGTTTACAGTCGCACGCTTGTGCCTCAACACACGACAGGCGTAGTGACGTATTTGTCACTTTATATAAACATGGATGTCATACCATGGTAGTGTGTGTGACATTTATTTTATTAATTTAATATACTTTTTATGCATTATTTTAAAAAGATATTATCATTGTGCACTCCTTCTCTATATAAACTACAAGTGTGCCAAGTTTCATGCTCCTGTGATTGCGTAATTTTCGTTAAAAGGGATACAAAGATTTTGCTTCACGTATTCATATCATGATTTTGATTTCGATTCATCATGATTTCGATTTTTTCCTACAAAACGACTTTATCGACTTTGATTAAAACAAGAATCTATATATAAATACGTGAAGCAAAAACTTGTACCCCTTTTTACTAAAATGACGCGGACGGAGGAGCATGATACTTGGCACACTTATAGTTTATATAGAGAAGGAGTGCAGAAAGCTAATATATTTTTTTAAATAATGCATAAAAAGTATATTAAATTAATAAAATAAATATTACACACACTACCATGGTTAGACATCCATGTTTATACAAAGTGACATATACATTACTAAATTGCCATAATTTAAGAACTGAACTAAACTACATTACTAAAGACGTCGCGTTGTTAACGCGTCAACAAGGACACTGGTATAAATCAAAATATAATTTAAAAAAAAACTTTTCAAAATACTTAAATGTACAAATCTATATTGACGTTTCCCAAAAATTGTCTGTATCTACACCTCTTTATTTATCGTGATGGATTTTCGTTACATTAAGTTCTCTTCTCACTAGAAAATAAAAGAAAACACAGAGAAATACAACACTACTTACGTCAAAATCATCCAAAGCCTGAGCCAATTCTCCAGGACCCTCTATTGGTACTCTGTTAGTACCTGAAAAAAATAACATATATAATAACATATGTACATACATACATACATAGCTTCTCACGCTGTATCCCGCATATAGCAGGGTAGGCAGAGAAAACCTAGTGTTAAGACACTCCGTTCCCCACTTTCCGCCGAATTGAGGCATTGTGTGTTGAGTGGCGGAACTCAACGCCGCGCTTTGACTTGTTAACAAACCCAAGAAATGAAAAATTTCATCTCCTGGAGTGGGAATCGAACCCACAACCTGTCGCATTTACAGTCGCACGCTTATGCCTCTGCACTACAACAGGGGTTAAGTTAGTGGAAAGTGGGGAATGGAAATGTTGAAAGAGAATGGAGTGCCTTAACACTAGGTTCTCAGGTTCCCTCTGCCTACCCTGCAATGTGCGGGATACAGCGTGAAAATAAAAAAAAATAAAGATTTAATATGATAAATAAAAAAATACATGCGGAATGTAGGGAATATGGATGAAGAATGAGAAGAAATTATTTAAGGTAATAGACATAGAATAGATGAGGATAATTCTTCAAGGTTTCCTGTTCTGATTCATATGGTCCAAAACGTTTGACATTTTTGGTATAATAAATGTTTCTATCAAAGTATGTGAGATAGGGATCTCAAATATGTTTTGTGGTACACCTACTTTCATAGAAACAAGTTTTATTATGCCATATGAATCAGATGAAAAGAGAAATCTTGAAGAAATACCCATTATATTATCTGGTGATACATATATTATCTGGTGGTAGAAGGTTCAATCTCCGACTGGCTCGCGAGCACTATCATGGCAAACACGAAACGCCAAATATCTTATGATGTTTTCCGATTCGATGGCATGTAAGCCCTCCTCCCCTTGTCCATGTCCTTCCCTTTCATCAGTATCCTCGTCGGTCGGCAACGCATCTACAACATCTCTGGTGTTGTAGATGTCTATGGGCGAAGGTAGTCACTTACCATCAGGTGGTCCTTCTGCTCGTTTGCCATCCGTTACCCATAAAAAAAAAGTTATATATAGTTTTAAATACAATAACATACCAGAATTAGGCGGCAACGGTCTCCCTTGGGCCACAGCCGATATAGTATCTACTGCGGAACAAACTGCTCGCAGAACGAAATCACGATTGGCCTTCGCGGCTGCTAACTCAGGATGTCTTACATACACCTGTAATATCAAAATTAATCTTAACCATAGCGAGTATTAAATACTAGTGTCCCCGTCGACGCGTTAATAACGCGTTGTCTTTAGCAATGTTTATGTCACATTGTATAAGCCTGTTGTGTGAGGCACAAACGTGCGACTGTAAACGCGACAGATTGTGAGTATCCTGAGTAAATATTAACAATATTTAATTCCATACATTAACAGCAGTAGAGTATTTTTGGATAGAAATAATATATTTTTCTCAATAATATGTTTTTAACACTTTCAAAGTGTCAGACAATTTAAATAAATTAAAAAAAAAAAACAAAAAGAAAAATAAAACTTTATTTAAATTGTTACCAAACATTTCTTTTTCTCCTTTCATTATGATGTGATGAAATGATTTCATCACCATATTATGATGGAATAGTTTCATAATATCCTCAAAAGAAGGACACCCGAAACCTATATTATCTTAGAAGTTCCACCTCCAGAAAAAGGAAGACACTTTTTTTTTTTTCCGATACATAAAGCCGATTCGAGGTGTTCCGATTGAGGTTTAAGCCGGTTTCTACTTGATATAATTGGTTTTGATTGGTTTCCAGATTGCCAAGTATAAATAACAGAAAAGCATAAATTAGATCAAAATTTAATATTGTTTTTGTCAATGTAGTAAAATTTTACTAAAACCTCTCTCGTATTAAAATAAATAGAGACAGATAACCCAATGTCAATCATACCAATACCATACCATACCATTTTTTCTATAGATATCATAAAACGCCTGTCGTATCTTGAGGCACAAGCGACTGTAAGCACGACAGGGTGTGGATTCGATTCCTACTCCAGGAAATGGAATTTTTCATTTCCTGGATTTGGTAACAAGGCAAAAGTAAGGAACGGAAATGTTAAAAAAGAACGTAGTGTCTTAACACGTCGGTTCTCAGGTTCCCTCTGCTATATGCGGGATACAGCGTGAAAATAAAAAAAAAAAAAAAACACTTACAGTCCTCAAATTAGACAGCAGAAGGTGCACATCCACCATGTCTGCCAGGATCAGAAGACGAGTAACAGCTGACAGGAGACTCCTGGCAGCCCTCACCATACTGGACCTGACAGACGACGCACAAGGCTCCTCAGAGAACTCACGAGCTGCCAAACTCATTGCTGCCCCTAAAAATCCAAAAACTTTAGTATAAGACAAAGCGCAGCGTTGAGTTACGTAATTTAATATACTAGTGTCCCCGTTGACGCGTTAACAACGCGTTTGTCTTTAGCAATGTATATGTCGATTTATATGAACATGAACGTCAAACCATGGTGGTGTGTGTAACATTTATTTTGTTAATTTAATATACTTTTTATGTATCATTTAAAAAAAAAACATTGTCATTGTGCAGTCCATCTCTATATAAACTATAAGTGTGCCAAGTTCCATGCTTCTCCTTCCGCGTAATTTTCGTAGAAAGGGGTACAAAGTTTTTGCATGACGTCTTTATATATAGATATAAAAAAAGAATGCAGAATGATGAATATCTTTTAAAAATAAAACATAAAAAATATATTAAATCAATAAATCATGACATGACAAGACATCCATGTTTATAAAAAATGACATATACAAGGTAACGCGTTGTTAACGCGTCAACGGGGACACTACGAACAGAGTGACTGGACACCAGGTAAAGCATGAAGCTATGTACTCACCAGCCTTCCTAACTTCTTCCACCGCTGCCAACATCTCCTGGGTTATTTCAGGGTTTTCGTATGCGATGGTTTGACCTCTCTCTATGAAAATTTCTGTGGCTCGTTCCACAGTTGCCACTAGAGCACTTGCCCTTTTAGATTTACCCGCTGTTAAAGAGAAAATAGCATTTAATGTAGCTTGAGACACTGTAAACGCGACAGGCTGTAGGTTCGATTCCCACTCCAGGAAATGTAAAATTTTAGTAGTCATTTTCTGGGTTTGGTAACTCAGCCACTCAGCACGCAATGCCTCAATTCGGCGGAAAGTGAGAAACGGAATGTCTTAACACTAGGTTCCCTCTGCCTACCCTGCTATATGCGGGATACAGCGTGAAGCTATGAATATATGTATGTAGAATCGAACTCAAAAAGTGCGGAGTTGAGTTCCGCAACCTTACGGGCAAAATATTAAAATAGCCAAAAGATGGAGAACAGAGCTATGATATATAGCCTTCTTAATGCAAACTATACAAAAATGGTATTTTTAAAGTTTTAAAGTGTTAATCCCACACTGAGGAAACGAAAAACATATTTAGAAAACGTAGAAAAATTTGAACGCAGCGGGACTCGAACCCACGCCTCTTGGAAACCGTCCAAGTGCTCCGACCACTAAGCCATGCGTTATATAACCAGCTGCATCGAAATTCATATGCGCTGGTTACAACTTATTTTTGTATGTCTCATCTTCTTTCTCTTTGGAAAAATAATACCTGATTTCCTAAGCTTAATTCGACGGAAACGGAAATGTTAAAAGAGAACGTAGTGTCTTAACACTAGGTTCCCTGCTGTGTGCGGGATACAGCGTGAAACTATAAAACAGAACATATATTTAACTCACGGCGTTTCTTCTTAGCAGCTTTATCTTTGCTGTTGACGAGGGTGGTCACCTGCAGAACCAAAGGCTCCAGGGTCCGTTCCACCGACATGGTCCTGATCTCCAAGTTCTTGGGATCCCACTTGAGGATCAGCTGCCCGGAAGTGCCGTAGGGGTCCGCTAGTGTCGACATGATGGCTGAAAGTAAAAAAAATAAACCAATCTATATAAAATACAAAACACACATTGAATTATATACACAGTATAATAAACCCAAACCCACTCCAGGAAATGTAAAAGTTTAGTATTTTCATTTCCTGGGTTTGGTAACAAGGAAAAGCGCGGCGTTGAGTTCCGCCACTCAGCACGCAATGCCTTAATTCGGTGGTAAGTGGGGAATGGAGTGTTTTTTTTAGCTTCACATTGTATCCCACATATAGCAAGGTAGACAGAGGGAACCTGAGAACCTAGTGTTAAGACACTCCGTTCCCCACTTTCCACCAAATTGAAGCATTGCATGCTGAGTGGTGAGACTCAACACCATGCTTTGCCTTGTAACCAAACCCAGTAAATGGAAATACAAAATTTTAACATTTCCTGGAGTGCACTTACAGTCGCATGCTTGTGCCTCAACACAACAAGTGCTAACAGACAACAGGCGTTATCCTTGAACTATATGAAATATATACAATAAACATAGACAATATACAACTTTTTTTCCTAGCTTCACTCTTTAGCCCTATCAGAGTTATCAGAGAATGACATGTTCTCTGCTTCCCTCTGCCTATCCCACTATACAGGATACACCGTAAAGTTAAAAAAAATATAACTTTCATTACATCTTGCAAAATATTAAGTTATCTTTTTTTGGTGGTAGGAGGTTCGTCCTCCGTCTGGCTCGCGACCACTATCATGTCAAAGACGAACCGCCAAATATCTTATGATGTGTTCCGGTTCGATGGCATGTAAGCCAGGTTTTCCCCTATCCCACCCATCCTTTCCCCAAAATGTAGTGGTTCCGATAGCGGACTACTACATTGTCCTCCCCTTCCATCTGTATCCTCTAGGTTGGCAACGCATCTACAACGCCTCTGGTGTTGTAGATGTTCATGGGCGAAGGTAACCACTTACCATCAGGTGGTCCTTCTGCTCGTTTGCCATCAGTTATCCATAAAAAAAAAAAAAAAATATCTATTTTAAATTAAAGGAGGCATATATATAACAATACTTCTCATTTTATTACAGCCAGTCTCTGCATTATTCTGAAGTCTAAGTTACGTACCAAATCCGTAAAGTTACATCTAGATGTTACATACAAACACTACTGAAAATCAAAATATTGTTTATTCAAATAAGCTGTTACAAGCACTTTCGAATCATCAATTTACAAAAGATGTCAGTAGTGTCAGTCCTAACGAAAGCTACCACCAGCTAGGCAGTTCTGCTGAAAAGAACCGGCAAGAAATTCAACAGTTACTCGTCTGCTCAGTTCTGAATGCAGTAATGTCTGCATTTTAGTAAGAAACAACAATCCTTACAAACTTTCAAATTTATATTAGGAAGATTTGCTTACAATGTATAATTTATTAATAGAGAGTGTAGAGGAGAGCCGAGAGAGGAGAACGAGAAGTTTTTTTAGATACACGTAAGCGAAATCGCGGGTTATAGCTAGTTATTAATAACACGTATATGTGTTAATTCTTTAAACAAATTATCGATAACGTTTATTTATATTGAACTAATGAATATAGCTTCAAGAAGCAGCGTGAAAGTACTTATGAGTCATACCTTCCAATCGATTTCTTGATGGTTTTTACATAAAATTAGATAATATATAAAATCTTTCATTTACAACAAATGTAACTTATTCCCAACATAGTTATAATACAAAAGATTTTAGTATAGTAAAAATAAACAATAGGGAAGCTTAAAATATAGCACGACTAATTAAAAAACACGCAAATTCAATACATTTCGTTTCATTGAAATGTCATCTTAATTTGGTTGAATAAAATATTGACATTTATAAAGAGGACTTTTACCTTGAAATTAACGGCTTCTTCGTTATATTTACACTAAAGTTATATGAATAATAACTAAATTGTAATATTATAAGCTTAATTTAACACAAATATATACAAAATTACACAAATAATATGAGAAAATCAGTAAAAACAGGCGAATATTCACGTAGGCGTGTCAAAAACAATATCACTAGGTCAATGTTGCTAGTGTGAGATGATTAATTATTTAATTTGAAATTTTGTTGCCAGTACAAAATTGATTTAGTAATTATTTCTATTTTAGACGTGAATATATCTATAGATCGAAAATATATACCCTTCGAGTCATGTATTTTTAGCTGTTGATATTTTTTCTATATTATATAAGTACTGTTTGAATTGAAAGTGTTTTTGTTTTTTTTACTTCATTATTTATTCATCCTCTCTTTATATAAAATAAATAAAAATGTCATATTTTATATACAAACTTTTAAAGTCCACATATCAAACTTTTCACATTTGTTATGGATTTATTTAATAAATTATTAAATATATATATATACTACACTTGAAGTACGGGCTCGAACACCAATTTTTATAAATGATTCTTAACAAAATTATATAGTCTTAAAATGTAATATTTTCTCCTCTCGCCATAATTAAATATTAATTATATTATTTCTGTTTTATCTAAGAAGCACTGGACTTTAATTCGTGTCAGATTTTAATTAAAAAAGGAATGAAAAGTAATGATAATTTGGTAATGTCAATTATTTTGTTTTTCATTATCTGGGTGGCCACGTATGCCGACTATTAAATTTTTTAAAAAATAATACAAAGTTTTAACAAAAGAAGACAGCCATCTTCAAATAAACGACTACAAATTTAAACAATTATTGATGAATTTCAAACACTCTTTCTTTACATCTCCTCACATCAGAAATATTAGCTACTAGCTATCATATAAATAAACTAATGCGGTAATGCAGATAAAAAAAATACCGTCGAACCTTATTCTTTTTGAAAATTGGCTTAAAATAATACAGAAAAGTCTCCTTAAGAACAAAATAAATATTTGTTTTTTAATATTTTTATGTTAAGGATTACCAAAAAAGATACAATTATGCCAATCAACACAATAAATATATATTATTTTTTTAACTTAAATTAAATATGGCTTCCAAATCTTTGAACATATCTGTATACCCCCTCAGTACTATTACAATGTCGTAGAGAACAGATTGACTCCAAATCTTTCTTTATAATGTCTTCAATTTCTTTTCGTTTCAACACCATCTTTCTATGTTATTTTATGCAGTCTGAATTATTTAAATAATTATTTACATCAAATGTATTGTTTTTTACAGTTGTAACTATATCGTAGTAGTTAAAGTTTCATTTTTCTGTTGTTAATTCTAGTTTTTCTGTTACATTATCTTCGTTTTTAATAAATACTGTATCTGTGCTCTTATTTTCTGTATATGGTTCAGGCATTTCTTTATTTTTTTTCATCTGTTTCTTTTTTCATCTTTCTTTGAAATTCATTGATTATTGCTGGGTATTTGTATCTTCATTATCAATTTCTAAGGAATTTATTATAGTTTTATTATTAGTATTATATCGTCTATTAAGATATAAATTATTATTCAATAATTTAGTAGTTTTTTTATCTATTTTCTTGTCTAATGTGGTATTTTCTTGAAGTAAATCAACACTTGTAGTTTTTTCTCTTTTAGTTTTGAGTGTTTTGTGTAAACTACCAAATTGTTCATAGGAAATATTTAGAATGTTTTATCAAGTTTTGATAGATTTTTGGATACATGTGAATTTCTCTAGATTTAGTCCTATTTTTCTTCTTGATAAAGTCTGTACAATAAAAAAAAGAAATTATAATTATAAATATTTACAGTATGAAGTCTTCAGAGGTCATTGTAGGGCATTCTATTGCACTTCCTCTATCATGTAATCGTAATGGTTGTGACTCTGATCCCTACTCACTCAATATAAATTACTTTCATTACAATGCTCTGATAAGACGAAGTGCAGGGTTGAGTTCCGCGGAAAGTCTAGACCTTGTATGCAGGAAAAGGCGAAGCTGTGGAAAATTAATTCACTTATAAAGTAATAATTTCATTTCTTGGATTTGGTAACAAGGCAAAGCGCGGCGTTAAGTTCCGCCACTCAATACGCAATGCCTCAATTCGGCGGAAAGTGGGGAACGGAATTGTTGAAAGAGATTGGAGTGTCTTAACACTAGGTTCTTAGGTTCCCTCTGACTAGCCCGCTATATGCGAGATACAGCGTGAAGTAAAAAAAAATAAAATAAATAAAAATGGTAGGAAGATCACTTTTTTTGTTTTTCTCACATCTTGTTTCACTATCACCTTCGTAATATAATGAAATAGATCAGACGCAATAGTTTAAAATTCAAATGTCACTCGGGGAAATAATTTTATTTCTACTGTCTGGTGAGGATAAGAACGAGATCACACTTCTTTAAGAGCTGTTTAATCACATTGTTCTAACTTGGAGGCGCCGTTAGCCTGGTAATGTATGTATTTCTATATCCACGCTAACATATTGCTTTTAAGAAAAAATGTATTGTTTTATATGTATTTTCAATAAATAAAGAATTTATATTTAAAAAAAAACACCGTCTACTAACAGTTATGCTAGAATGGATATATGAAACAAGGAAGCAACTATTAACTTCCTCAGCCTACTCTGTGAATTGCAGGATTTTTTTAAAGATAAACATATTATCTCTACTCTTCCATTTCAATATCTTTTCTTTTATTGATTTACTTAAATTAAAATACATACTCCTGAACTTTTACCCTATACGGTTGATTCGTCCGCACTATTGTGATCAGAAAACTGGCGGATTGTCTGAAGTAAGAATCAAACCCATAATAACTGACTTATGAAAACATTCATTTACTGAAATATAATCTTCATATAAAAAAAACAAATTAACAATAATTGCGACGTTGAGTTCCGCCACTCAACACGCAATGCCTCAATTTGGCGGAAAGTGGGGAACAGAATTGTTGTAAGAGAACGAAGTCTCTTAACACTAGGTTCTCAGATTCCCTCTGCCTACCCTGCTATATGCGGGATACAGCGTGAAGTTAAAATATATATATATATAAAAAAACCAATAAAAACCTCAAATTTCCAGCAGTTGTTGTATCATCAGAAATATCCACAAACTCTTTCTCAACAGCCATTTTGATATTTTCATCGTCTAAATCATTTGTCTTTGCTTTTTCAATTTCTTCTTCAAATGTATCAAATTTTCCATGTTTTACAGTTTTTACATTTCTAACATTTTGTTTTATTTTGAACTTTTTCTTACTTTGATTTATTTCTATACTACTTGGGTATAGAGTTATATGAGTTAACTTTTTAGAAGATCTTGTTCTTCTCACTGTGGTCTCTGTTTCTTCTTTACTTTCTTCTTCATCAGATATCTTTTCATCTTCTGCTTCAATATTTGATTTATTCTGTATACTTTCATAATCATTTCCTATCTCATTACTACTTAAAATTAAGCCTTCAAGTAACGATTGCACAACTAGTTTATTCTTTTTCGTCAAAACGTCATATTTCTCTAGGACGTCATAAATCATATTTTGAGCGATAACACTCAATTCTTCTTTTGGCCGTTTCGTATTACGACGAAACAACGCCAACTTTTTTAGAAACCTTGAAATAGCCCGTTTAGAATCTTTTTTATAGATTATTATATTGATGAAGTTTTTTTAGCTTTCTATTATTCTTATCCATCTTCCTCAATACCGGTCTAGATTTTCGCACTTACTTGACTTTGCTGAGATGATGAAGTTTATTGCTTAAAAGTCTTCTCATATCATGTTCTTCTCCAATGAATCTTCGAAATGTTTTAACTTCATCACCAGCTGCGTCGAATAATTGTGTTATTTCATCGTTTCTCAGAGATTTAATAATTTCTATTAAATTTGTAAGAAGATCTGTGAATGACTCTGATTCATTGCTTATAGTTTTAGCTTCTTTATTGCTTGTCAGTACATTTTTATTTTTTAACAAATTGTTGTATATGCTTAAGTAGGTGAATGTCCTTATCGTTGTCTAATTCGAATATGGTTTCCAGTTCCAGATTAACGCTTTGTGATTTTAAAGTTTTAGAAGTATCTGGAAGAATTGTCGCCATTATCACAGCGTTTAATGCATTTGGAAATTTAATTGTATATATGTTGTGAGTACATATTTATTTTTTTTTTTTTTTTTTTACTTTCATGCTGTATCCTGCAAATTGTGCAGGGTAAGTAGAGGTAACCTGAGAACCTAGTGTTAAGACACTCCATTCTCTTTCAACAATTCCGTTTCCCACATATTACACTATATAACTATGCTAATAATACTAATGTCCTACCAATTATATTACAATGTATAATACACTTGGTAGTACATATTACAATTGGTATTATTGCTTAACTTTACATTTTATAGCAGGGATTCCGACTTCAGAGTAGCACGCCACTCTACTTTCCATAAGACACCATACTTATAAATTAGGAAATGAAGAGAAAATTGATAAAATTGTATTGAAAAATATATAATATAAGTGTTGCAAAATATTTCGTTTATAGAATGATTTAACAATATAAACCACGTACGTAAGGATAAAACACATAATTGTAAAAAAAATATATATTACATAAAAAAAATCAGTACTATTACAATATGAAAAAGAAAATACTTCACGCATTATCCCACATATAGCAGGGTAGGCAGAGGAAACCTGAGAACCTAGTGTTAAGACACTCCGTTCTCTTTCAACAAGTCCATTCCCCACATTCCGCCAAATTGAGGCATTGCGTGTTGAGTGGCGGAACTCAATGCCGCGCTTTGCCTTGTTACCAAATCCAGGAAATGAAAAGATTAACATTTCCTGGAGTGGGAATCGAACCCACAACCTGTCGCGTTTATAGTCTCACGCTTTGTGCCACGACCAGTGTTAAAAAGAAAATAATTTTATTATACATACCAAATAAAGTAAACGTCAATATCACGAGGATTGGCAACATATTTCTTACTAGCTGACGCCTGTGACTTTATTAGGTTTTATCAAGAACTAATCTCCAGCTCATTCTCCACACTTTAGTCAATTCAATTTACATAAGTTATTAGAGTAAGTTCTACTTCTTCTTCTACTTCCACTCCTTCTTCTTCATTTTCTTCTTTTTTACATTTTATAAAATATATCAGAAGAGAACTTGTCAAGGCACTTCGTTATCCGTTTTCTGCCTGAATTTGAGACGTTATGTCTTTGTTGTTGTCTTTCCAGAGAAGAGAAACGGATATATAACCATTCCCTGAGTGGGCATCGAACCCACAACCATTCGTGTTTACGCCCAGACGTAGTCCCAAATAAAAAAACCTATTTTGGGTACATAGAGAGCCACCAGCTCGGACAGTGGAGCGTTATGCATTTTAAAGGGGCTCTTAAGCCTACACTTTGGTCGCGTTTTCCAGAAAGTGCTATGAGCTCCTTTCCCTCGCCACTACCAAGGAATGCTAAGGAATTTATTTACTTTGTACGTGCGAATATAATATTATTACTGGAAGGATACATTACTTAAGGCTCACCCTATTTTGTATTTTTCTTCTATAAATATTTTTTTTCCTCATGGATAGAGAACCAGTGTCAAGATACTCCGTTTTATACTTTCCGCTGGAAATCGAGACAAACAAACAAATCTAAATCTAATGACTTCCGCAGTATCCCGCACATAGCAGGATAGGCAGAGAGAACCAGAGAACCTAGAGTTAACACACTCCGTTCTCTTTTAATATTTCCGTCTCCCACATTCCGCCGATTTGAGGTATTGTTACCAGAGCGAGGGAATGAAAATATAAAATATTATATATTTTCATTTCCTGAAATGGGAATTGAGCCTACAACCTGTCGCGTTACAGTCACACGCTTGTGCCTCTGTGCCTCAAATCTAATGAGATCTATAATTTTCTCAATTTTTAGACATAATAAATGAACATAAACCTAAATCTTCATTTTATATATTATTGACTTTTATAGTACTATATTTGAAAGACATATTTATTTTTGATAAATTTTATGACTATCGTTTGATGGAAACAATTTTCATGACTATACAATTTTTTTATATATTTACAATAGTTTTACTAGAAAATTTGGCAACATGTACTGGTAAGTATCGACTGGTATAGTCGTAATTCTGTCGGGGTTCATGGAAGACTGGGGTAGTTCCACTGGTCTCGGCTAATGGTGGTTGAGGAGCTCCGCGAGGTTTTACTGGGTAGTAAGTTGGCCTACTATCTGCCGGCTTAGGAGTCCCACTTAACCTGTCCGAGTCCCCAATGGGTACCCGTAAAAGGGTTTCCTCACGAAAACTAAAAAATAAATAAAAACTTATCTACGAGTTCGATTCTTCATTCGAGGGAATGCTTAAATTAATTTATTGTAACTTCACACCGTTTCTAACATAGTAGGGTATTAGAGAATACAGTGTTAAGACACTCCTTCCTCCAATTTTTGTCCCAATTCAAGACATTGTGAGTCGAATGGCAGAAGTATAAGTCGCAACTTACTACAGCAGGGAAATCAAAATAATTAAAAATATATATTTTTTTTAGCTTCACGCTGTCGTGGCGCAGAGGCACAAGCGAGTTACTGTACCTAAACGCGACAGGTTAAGGATTCGATTCACACTCTAGGAAATGTAAAAGATTAATATTTTCATTTCCTGGGTTTGTTAATAAGGCAAAACGCACGACGTTGGTTCCGCCACTCAGCAGACAATGCCTCAATTCATTGAAAATGGGAACAGGTGTGTGACACTAGGTTCTCAGGTTCCCTCTGCCTACCTGCTATTTTGTGACACAGCGTGAAGTGCATAATCAAATCCATAACTCACAGCTGGGTGGCTGTCCAATTACTATGTATTTTCTAATTTGTATTTCTTATAATATCTATATAATGTTTATAAATCTAATTTAATTATGATCACATTTTTTTCAGCCAAAACTTTTATGAAAAGAGACAATATATGAGAAAAAAGTCTATATACTAATATCCATACAGAAAGCACCCACAAATCAATTTACCTGAATTACAGAAGACAGTACGATGACTATAACGCCAACCAAGAACCAACCAACTCCATTTACTTGCCCAATTTTGATAAAAATGTTACAAAGAAGAATCTCCAGACAGAATCTGGAACTGCTTCTTCTCCATCTTTTCACCAACATTCTTCTTCAGGTCTAGAAACGCTACTGATATAAATGTTAGTGAACCTTTTAATACAATAGTTGTAAAAATAATATTACTTCATCTGATATAAAAGAAATTATAACTCCTGCTATTTTTAACATCTCTATAAATACAACTTTACTGGTAGTAACAACGGATACATTACTAGATGATACATCTGCTTCAAGTTCTGTCACTTCTACTCTTCTCTCTCCTCCAACTTGACACTGAAAAAAACTTTCTCCGGGAACGCAGGATCAGAATTTTGTAAAAAGTCTTTTTGGATTATAATAATCATGGATGGGGAACGAAATTGTTGAAAGAAAGAATGGAGTGTCTTAACACTAGGTTCTCAGGTTCCCTCTGCACCTACCCCGCTATATGCAGGATACAGCGTGAAGTTAAAAAAAAGAAAACTAATCATGGATGCGAGCATGTACGCGTCCATGACTGGACAAATATTTATCTGAAGTATCTATATTAATACGTGAAGCAAAAACTTTGTATTTCTATTTACGAAAAGATACGCCGGACGGAAAAGTATGAAACGCCCAGCACACTTATTGTTTGTTTGGTGACCGGGGTTCAGTATAAAATCACGACTCGCGACTCCATATAGCATCCGAGAGGCAGACCGCCCGAAACTATCTTGCCAGATATATTTCTGTTCAGATGGCATGCAAAGCAGTTTCCCTTTTTCCACCATCTTTCCTAAAGTGATGGTTTCAGCCAGCGGGACACTACATTATCTTTCTTTGTCTGCCGTATCCTCTAGGTTGGCAACGCATCTAGTATCTCTTGTGTTGTAGATGTTCATGGGCGAAGGTAACCACTTACCATCAGGCGTTCCTTCTGCTCGTTTGCCATCAGTATCCATTAAAAAAAAAAAAAAAAAAATTTAAAAAAAAAAAAAACATAAAAAAACTACGCTGCTATGTTTGAAGAAGTTAAAAATATTTATTATACAATTTTGATAAAAGAAAACCGATCTAAGTAACAAAGAAACTACTTTTCAGATCTGCAATTAAATTTTAAATAGGTCCACATCAGAAGAAGAATAATTGATACACCCACGAGTAAAAAAAGTTGACTAATATCTTCTAAATGTAATTGCGAATTAAAAAATAGGGACCAAATCGATAAGTAGAAAGGATTGTTTAGCTTCACGCTGTATCCCCGCATATAGCAGAATTGAAGGCAGAGCCCTAGTGTTAAGACACTCGTTCCCACCTTCCGCTGAACTGGGGCGTGCGTGCTGGTGGTGGAACTCAACACCGCGCTTTGTCTTGTTACCAAAACCAAGAAAATGAAAATACAAAAAAACTAAAAAAGATTTACTCTGCCAAAATTATTTTTAATATATTTTCAGCTTATTTCATACCAACAACAACAGAAAATCCGATAGTCAAACAAATTAAAGAATTAAGTCACATAGATGGTTATTTCACGGCGAGTGCTATCGTGTTGTTAGAAACTTTGGCATCCATGAATGGGACAATTGTAAAATGCTTACTAACTTCTTTGTATTTTGAAGTTGAAAGGTATTGGTGGTTTCAAAAAGAAGAAAACGTAGAAATTTGCGGAGAACGGAGTGTCTTGACATTTCTTTCCCTACCCTGCTATGCGGGATAAAGCGAGAAGATAATAAATTTTAACAAAAAAAGAAAACCAACTTGTGAAAAATATTTTTTTTAACTTCACGCTGTATCCCGCATATAGCGGGGTAGACAGAGGGAACCAGAGAACCTAGTGTTGAGACACTCCATTCTCTTTTAACATTTTCATTCCCCATAAAAATATAATTATTAATTCAAGAACAACTTGTTAGATCTTAACTTTGAGTTAGTCGCAGTGTGAACGGTTCCATTTGTAGCAGTGCTCTTAGCTTATACGCAGTATCGACTAGTCGCCGGCGACCAAGACATAGGCAACTATGGCCAGAAGACCAAGCCGAGCGACAGAAAATACAAGCATATTATTATTACGATTAGCATATTCAGCATTGCATAAAGTCCGAATAGCATTATTGATTAACGCCTGTCGTGGCGCAGAGGCACAGCGAGCGACTGTAAGCGCGACAGGTTGTAGGTTCGATTCCCACTCCAGGAAACGTAAAATTTAGTATTTTCATTTCTTGGGTTTGGTAACAAGACAAAACGCGGCGTTGAGTTCCGCCACTCAACACGCAATGCCTCAATTCTGCGGAAAGTGGGGAACGGAATTGTTCAAAGAGAATGGAGTGTCCTAACACTAGGTTCTCTGGTTCCCTCTGCCTACCCTGCTATATGCGGGTTACAGCGTGAAGTTAAAAAAAAAAATATTGATTATATTTCCATTTTCAAATGTCGAAAGACTTAGTCATTGTTGTGAGTGGTGTTTGGTCGTTACGACAGTTGCTCGCAGTGTGAACGCTTCCATTTAAAACCGTTCTCCTAATGGTCGCCGGCGACTGGGACTTGCTTGTGCGTCGCCACTACACAGGGAGTCATTAAGTTGCCCACGCGACTGAGGACCCAGTACGTAAGCTCCTATTTAAACTATAGTAAGTTACAGTCGCCGTCTACCAAGTTTCCGGTGACTAGTCGATAGTGCGTAAGAGCTCTAATAGCCTATACACACTGGCGACTAGTCGCCGGCATCTCAGTCGCCGGCTGCCCATTTAAACTATAGTAAGTTACAGTCGCAATAGAACGAAGTATGCTGAATATTAAAAAGCAACAGAGAATTCATAGCCAGACCAAAAGAAAGATTACAAAAATAGCAGACGTAACTACTACTGTCAAAAAACTTAAATGGAAATGGACTGGACATGTCATGAGAGGTATTGAAAAGTGGAAAAAGACCATCTTATTTTGGTACCCAAGAGATAAAAAGAGAAAAAGGGGAAGACAATATAGACGTTAGGAGGATGAGATTAAAAACATAGCTGGTAATTTATGGACAAGGAAAGGTAATAATAGATTAGAATGGAAGGATCTGGAGGAGGCCTTTGCCAAAACAGGGCATACAGAGGAAGTTGTAGTGACGTCATTTAAAGATTTAGAATATTAACTATGTATCATTATAATTTAATTATTTCTCTGAAATAAAGGCTTATATTATTATATTATTATTATAAGTTACAGTCGCCGTCGACCAAGTTTCCGGTGACTAGTCGACAGTACGTATAGGCTCTTAAAGTCAGACGCTGCAACACAGACACGATGGACGCCTAAGTAACAAGATAAATAAGTTTAGTTTATTTATATACATTTAATTAACAGATTAGAAAGCGAAAATCAGTTCTCAATATTCGGGGGAAAACCCGCTGAAATTTTCATGGTTACTGTCCAAATGCTGGCTGTGGAGCCTGAAGATGTCATGAAGAGTACGTTCCTTATCTTATAGCTTCTCTCTATCCTGTATGGCAAAGATAATCTAGTGTTAAGACATTCCGTTCCCCACTTTCCACCGAATTGAGGCATTGCGTGCTTTGCCTTGTTAACAAACCCAGGAAATGAAAAGTCCATTTCCTGGACTGGAAATCGAACCCACAACCTATCGCATTTACATTTGTAATTTGTTTTTAATAATAGCGTTATGTCGGTCCTGCTTCATATCTGACTCATATGATCTCAAACTCAACTCAAATTCAAGCCTAAATTAATTCCAGATCAGTTAAAATACGCAATATATGGAATAGAGAACCGGAATGCCTTCCTCAAAGATGATGCAAATACTTTATTAGACATAGTAGACACTGTATACCTGGAAAGAGATGGGGAAGACATTGCTGAAGTCCTGGAAGAGATCAAGTCCTCAAATTGCTCCTCATCCAAGGTCCTGGTTGGGGATCTCCTCAAGGTTTTCCTCTTCACTCCCTTCCAGAGGGTGGAGGGAACTGCTCGCGAGAATGTGATATCTGCAGGAATTAAACATATAATTGATTACAGATTTAAGGATATGGATGTCTTTTGATGTGTTTATTGAAAAATAAAGTAGAGAACGGCGTGTCTGATCACTTGGTTTATTTTTATTGACGATTACCTTATCCTGTGACTTCCTTTCCGTGATGTATATGTATGTAAATCCTAAAAGCTCGTTTTTTCCTGTTTTCGTAATTTAATTTTTTTTGTATCCCGCATATAGCAGGGTAGGCAGAGGGAACTTGAGAAAACCTAGTGCTCTTAGCACTCCGTTCTCTTATAACAATTCCGTTCCTCCCTTCCCGCCAAATTGAGGCATTACGTGTTGAGTGGTGGAAATCAACGCCGCGCTTTGCCTTGTTACCAAACCTAAGAAATGAAAATACTAAATTTCTATTTCCTGGAGTGGGAATCGAACCCACAATTTGTCGTGCTTACAGTCGCACGCTTATGTCTCTGCGCCACGACAGGCGTTTAAATGTAAATTTCTAATTCTCCTCTACTTTGTCTGAATGACAGACATTCATTAAGTAACGTAAGCCTTATATATGAGAGCGAAATGTGTTTTGAGGCTCAAGCTGTCGCTCGACAGTAAACGCAACAGGTAGTGGGTTCTAGTAGTACTAAAAGTTTAGTATTTTCATTTCCTCGGTCTGGTGACAAGGTAAAGCGCGGCGTTTTGTTCCGCCACTCAACACGCAATGCCTCAATTCGGCGAATGGAAATGTTAAAAGACGGAGTGTCTTAACACTAGGTACCCAGGTTCGATCTGCCTACCCTGCTATGTGCGGGATACAGCGTGAAGATATAGCGTGAAAAATCAATCATAAAAACGCGTTAAGACCTAACTTTTTATGGGTTTTTTGTAATTTTATTGCAATGATATATTAGAAAATGTAAAAATATTATTTTTCATTCAATATTTATATTACAAATGTTTTTATTCTTGTTTACAATCTTAGTGGATGTTGTCATTAAATTGTCATATGAAGGTAAGAAATATTGAAAGAGAATGGAGTGTCTTAACACTAGGTTCTTATATTCCCTCTGCCTACCCTGCTATATGCAGGATACAGCGTGAAGATAAAAAAAAAAGGTGTTTCGTTTGTTTCTTAATGAATTTCAAAGAAAGAAGGAAGTTTTTGAAGTTTTAAAATGTTAATCACACACTTAGCAAGGGAAAAATATATTTTATAAAAGTGAATGCAGCGGGATTCGAACCCGCGCTCTTGGAAACCGTCCAAGCGCTCTGACCACTAAGCCATGCGTTCTATATCCGGCTGTGTCGAAATTTCTGAAACGCCTGTCGTGTCTTGAGGCGTGTGAGTGTAATCGCGACAGGTTGTGGGTTCGATTCTCACTCCTCTCCTCCTTTGTGCCTCCGCGCCACAATAGGCTAAAAATATTGATAAATTATTAAAAAAATTAAAAGTATTTTTATTACAGATCCATTAAAAAGCCACAATTATTATAAAAAAATTAGAAACAAACAAAATAATAGACGACATGATTATAATTATAAAGACTGGGAAGAGAAAACAGAAGATTATTACGAATTTCTGATACCTAATACCAATAAAGAAGAATCTTCTTCTCAATCTCTTACTTTAACCCTTCCTTCAATTTCAATTGAAGAAACATCTCCTATAACTTCTATAATAACAACTCTATCTTCTCCTTTAAGTGAATTCGTTACAACTACAATTCCTTCTACAACTTCTACTACAATAGTTACTACATTAACTT
>JAKGSA010000781.1:0-11465 GCA_033558755.1 Philaethria dido
ACAGATGGAAAGGGAGGATAATGTAGTAGTCCGCTATCGGAACCACCACATTTTGGGGAAAGGATGGGTGGGAAAGGGGAAAAACCTGGCTTACATGCCATCGAACCGGAACACATCATAAGATATTTGGCGGTTCGTCTTTGACATGATAGTGGTCGCGAGCCAGACGGAGGACGAACCTCCTACCACCAAACAAAAATGCTTAATTTTTGATATTGTACTACATAATTTGTATTTTAAAAATAAAAAAATACGTGAAGGAAATACCACAAAAATAATCTTTACTAAAATTACTGACGGAGGGGTGTGGAATTTGGCTCACTACGAGTTCACATGGGAAAACAAAAGAGTGCCGAAAGTTCTGTTTTTAAAATAAAGCATTAGAAATGTATTAACTTTAAAATAAATATTATATACACTATACAGTGACATGTAAGTTCGAAAAATGCCTGCTATCGATCAAGATGTGGTCTATTTGGTTGCGCGTAACACCATCCCCTGAAACCCATGTCTCTTTGTGGATGTTTTTATGTGGGAAACACGTACTGCCTATTACCATATTGAGCGAGGCTGCTAGAGCAATGAGCCGCTCTCCGTTGTCGTTGGTAACGCTGTGCAGGCTATGGAGTCCAATAGTTGGTCGATAGGACTCTTCCTTACCAATTTTCGCATTTAGGTCCCCGATAATGATTTTAATGTCGCCTTTAGGTGATCTCGTGTACACGTCTTCCAACTCAAAATACCATCTTTCTTTTTCATCGGTGTCTGTATCTTCTGTTGGAGCATGGACATTAATGATGGTGTAGTTCAGAAACTGACCTTTTAACCTTAATTTGCACATGCGTTCGTTGACTGGTTCGAAGCCGATTACTAAATGTCGCATGCGCTTGCTTACAAAGAAGCCAGTCCCAAAAATGTGTTGCTTTTCATGACAACTGTAGTATGCCGAAACATCCGGCTTGTCAATCACTCCTTTTCCGATCCACCTCAGTTTTCGAACCTACTAGATGTCAGAAGCTGCAGAGGAGCTAATATAGACTCCGATCACTACTTGGTGCGTTGTAGAATCAGAGCTAGGGTATCGAGAGTGAAATACACCAAAACGGCCAGGGAATCAAAATTTGACACCGACAAGCTAAAGAACGATGCTGTGAAATGTATGTTTATGGAAGCCGTTAGTCAAGAGCTTACATTGAGCCAAAACAAAAGTACGGGTCACCCCTCCACCATCTGGGATAGCATGAAAAGTGCTCTGAAAATTGCAGCGAATAAAGTTTTGGGAGCATCCGATAAACCACCCCGCAAGTCGTGGTTTGACCAAGAATGCCAAAAAGCCACCGATATTAAAAACGAAGCCTATCGGTTAATGCACCAGAACTATACCCGCAAACGAAAAGAAGAGTATCGGAGATGTAGAAGACAAGAGAAACACCTACATAAGAGACGGAAAAGGATTGACCAAGAAAACCATCTTAAAGAGATACAGTCAACGCATACAAATCGAAGCATGAGACATTTCTACAAGAAAGTTAATAAGGTTCGTAAATATTTTAAGCCAAGAACTACTGCTTGTAGAAATGCAGATGGCGAATTACTCAGTGATAGACAAGCGATATTAAAAAGATGGTCCGAACATTTCCAAGCGCTTCTCAATGCACAATCCCCAGATAGCATACCATCAAAACTGAGCTGTGAAGTAAGGAGTGAGGATACTAACAGCCTTAATAGACTTGAACCTACCCTAGATGAAGTAGGCAAAGCTATAAAAAAGCTTAAAAATAACAAAGCTCCCGGTTCTGACGCTATTCCTGGTGAACTACTGAAGTATGCTGGATTTGAGTTTGAGAGAGAAATGCACCATCTCATATTAAAAATATGGAGCACTGAAACCCTGCCCACAGAATGGAACATGGCGGTTATGTGTCCCCTTCACAAAAAAGGGGACATTCTGGTCTGTAAAAACTACAGGGGTATATCGTTATTAAACACGGCGTACAAGGTCTTTGCAAATATCCTTCTGCATAAAATAATACCCTTCGTGGAACCTAAATTAGGAGAATACCAATGCGGTTTTCGTCCAAATAGATCTACCACAGACCAGATCTTCTCTCTCAGACAGATTCTTGAAAAGACCCTAGAATTCAACATCGATACCCACCACCTGTTTATCGATTTCAAAGCAGCTTATGACAGTGTCCATAGACCATTTCTATATGAAGCTATGTTGGAATTTGGCATACCTCCTAAACTAGTCTCACTTACAAAAATGACGCTGACGAACACCTCAAGTGCAGTTAAAATCCAATCTGATTTATCGGAGCCATTTGAAACGTATAATGGACTGAGGCAGGGTGACGCTCTCTCCTGTGTTCTCTTCAACATCGTTTTGGATAAGTGCGTTCGGGATTCGAAAATTGAAACAACTGGAACCGTCTTCCATAAATCTGTCCAAGTCCTAGGATACGCAGATGATTTGGACTTGATAGGTAGAACATTTACAGCGATGGAAGACGCATATCTAGCTCTGGAACACACCTCGAGACAGGCAGGCCTCCAAGTTAATGTCTCTAAAACAAAATACCTCAAAGCCTCAAGGAATGAGACAACTCAACAACAAGACAGATTAGTAGGCAACGAGACCTTTTCTGTAGTGGAGGATTTCGTGTATCTAGGATCTACTATCACAAGAAGCAGAGCAAGAAATATATCTAGAGAAATCAATAAAGAATTGTGGCTGCCAATAGGTGCTCCTTCAGTCTTCTAAGATTATTTCCGGTCCACACTCTGTCCAGGCACACGAAAATCTTCCTGTATAAGACGCTTTACGACCGAGTACTCGCCTACGGCTCTGAAACGTGGGTGCTGAGTAAAAGCAATGAACGTATGTTGTTGGTGTTTGAAGCAGATTCTAAGGCAAACCATTTTTTTGGAACAATGTTTGAAATAACATCTGGCGGACTAGACACAACCACGAAATTTACCGTCTCTTTAACGAACCAACTATCGTTAAAGTAATTAAAAGTAACCGTGTCCGTTGGCTGGGACACGTGGGCGTATGGAAAACTGCTCGAACACCTAAACGTCTTCTATACTCAAAGGCCTGGTGGTCGTAGAAGCCGTGGCCGACCAAAGTTGCCTTTGGTTTGATGGTGCCGAGCAAGACCTACAGACAATTGTGGCATCCGAGGCTGGAAGCAGCGAGCCAGGGCGTTCCCGGTTGGAGATATTCTGGATCAGGCCAAGGCCACCCTGGGCTGTAGCGCCATAGATGATGATACATACATAGCTTCACGCTGTATCCGCATATAGGGTAGGCAGAGAGAGACCGACACATTAAAATGCCGTTCCCCTAAGAAAAAACTATAAATTTACAAATATTTATATATATACTCGTATATATTTATAATGAAATGGAGGAAAAGAATGGAGTGTCTTAACACTAAGTTCTCAGGTTCCACCTCTGCCTACCCTTATATATGCAGAGTACAGCGTAAGTTAAAAAAATAACATATATGTTTATTACTTATTTCAGCTGACCTTACTGACTCTCACATTCCTTCTCTCCACTCTCCCCTTAAAATGGCTATCTGTCTTTTAGCCGCTTCTATTTACTTTGTTCTATGGATTTTCATTACTTTCTATCACTTCTGCTTGTTGAGAATGTTTCTCCTGAAAATATAAGCCACCACTACCATATATATATATATATATATAACATATATATATATATATATATATATGCTATATCTGGCTCAGGAGCATGAAACTTGCTTTGCTTATATAGTCTATATAGAGAAGAGAGTGCAGAATGCATATATTTTTAAAATGTGCAAAAAATCATATTAAATTAATAAAATAAATGTTACACACACTACCATGGTTTGACATGCATGTTTATATAAAGACAACGCGTTGTTACACTGCGTCAATGAGGGGAGCACTCGCAATAGCAAAGAGCTTGGAGTTGTTGCTAAATTTCAGTATATAATTTCTTTATTGATGATATCAAAAAAGATCACACATTTCTTTTCCTGTCTAAATCAAGGGCTGCTTGCCAAGCTGTTGGAACTAAACGCCGCACATTGTCTACCGGCAATCAAAATAATTTAAATATTCCATATTAGTTATTTCTGATAAAAACAATATGAGGCTTCCACCATAAAAAAAAATAGACAAAGCAGGAGTCAGACTGACACTCACCATTCTCATAACACTTTCCTTCTCCGCATTCTTCTGTATCGCCTCTTCACTCTCTTGCGCGTTAGTTATTGTTTATTGGATTATTCTATTAAAAAAAAAAATACAATAATTAAAAAAATTGCACACCCATCATTTTTTGACTAACATAACTTTGTAACTTCTTTCCGTCAATAACATGTGTAATATTAATACCGTAACTTAACACCTTATTTTATCAATTAATAAGAGACACATTTTTAGAAAACGTATAAAACTTTTTAACTCAGCGAATTCAGACCCGCGACCATTAAAAGTCCAAACTTTGACCACTAAGCCATAAGTTCTTAGTAATAAAAATATTTCAAATATTGTATGTATATGAATAATATTTTAAAAAATATAATTTTGAATGAGAATCAGGCAGAACCATTGAAATACATAATATAATAATATTCATACGCCATACATGCCACCGCATCTTCACACTTTGCATCCCGCATATAGCAGAGTATGCAGAGAGCCCTGATGTTTGAACACTCACTCCGTTCCCACTTTCCGCAAATTGAGGTATTCCATTCTTTGAGTGTGAATTTCAACACCGCGCTCTGCCTTATTGTGTATCAGTGGCGAGGGTGAAAACTTTACAGTTAGGTAAGCCGGTAAATTTAAAAAGCCGATGTATTTAGGGAAGTCGGTAATTTTTAGAAAAGCCGATAGAGATTTTAGTAACCGGTATATGTTTAGGGAAGCAGTGTATATATTTAGGGAGTCGGTACATATATTTAGAAGCCGGCGCGGTATATATTTAGGAAAGTCCACGGTAAAGAAGCCAAATCCGGGTTTGGTGATGACATTTTTGGTGCTTAAGGCAAAATATAAGAGCTTGTTTTTATACCGAATATTTCTTAGCTGACAACCTGTTTTTAGGTTTCATACTTGTGCTGAAAGGTTGAGGCGAGCCGGTGGAAACCATGTTATGGACGCCTCGCCAGTGCTATATATATATATATATATATATATATATATATATATATATATATATATATATATCTTCATATATATATATATATTATATACCTTTAAATTCAATAACAGCCAGCTAATAATAAATTCCTGTCTCTGTTTCAATCTCTTGCCTTCATTGCTGTTATTTCTTGATATTTTCGGATCCCATTTCAGTGCAAAGTATTTACAGCCGAGCTGAAAAAAAGTTAAATAATTTTACGAATAACTCAAAAACTACTTGTCAGATCTTCTTCATGAAATCTCAAAATCGGTTGTAATCTATACAAACTATGTTTCAAAGAGAGGAACATATTGCTTCTAGTGGTTGCATAGAGTAAGCAGTTGTAGAATTGTACATAGTAAAAAAAAAAAAAAAAAAATACTTTCTTTTGTTTTGAGTCGGTTTTAAACTATATATTATGACAAATTACATAAAATGTTTATATGAGATAAGATAAAAAGATATTTATTCAAAATATTTCTAAAATTGAGCAGCCAGAGACTTCCCAGTATTTTTTTATTTTTTATGGATACCGGATGGCAAACGAGCAGAAAGGACCGCCTGATGGTAAAGTGGTTGCCTTCGCCCATAGACATCACAGCAACACCCAAGAGATGTGCTATGGGTGCGTTGCCAACCACAGAGATCTTGATGGAAAGGAGGACCATGTAGTAGTCGCTATCAGGTCCACTACACACAGGAAAGGATGGGTGGGAAAGGGGGGAAAACCTGGCTTATGCCATCGAACCCGGAACACATCATAAGATGTTGGCGGTTCGTCTTTGTGTATATAAGTAGTGGTCGCGAGCCAGACGGAGGACGAACCTCCTACCACCTAACAAAGAGACACTTGTGTTGGGAATGTCTCGCTTCTCCAGTGAAACTAACAACAACGCAATATATAGCATGCGTATAATATATAATAAAATAACAAAAAGTATATTATAGCTCTTTTTATCTTCACATATATCCCGCACCATAGTATGGCGAAGAATGAGCCAAAGGAACCCTGAGAACCATAGTGTTAAGACACTGGAACGCCGCACCGCCCCGGTCGAGACCCATTGCGTCATGAGTGGCGGAACTTAACCTAACGCTGCCTTGTTACCAGAGCGAGGAAATGAAAATACTAAATATAATTTAATATGTTCATTCCATGTAGTGTGTATGAACCCACTACCTGTTGCGTTTACAGTTACACGCTTCTTCGCCCCAATTTTTTAATTGTTGACGAATTTTCAGTCCAAAACTACAATTAATATCTTTAACCACATTATAACAACATTCTTAATAAAAAAAAAACAAAAAAGAACTTAGTGTCCAAACCCTCCTAATACAAAAATGAACATACCATCGGTCTATGTACATCCCAAAACGCTCTCTCTTGACTGTCTAATACTTTTCTCTCTAATTTATCGCGTTTTTTGTCCACCTGAAAAAATAATATATATATATATATATATATATATATATATATATATATAATAAAAAAAATATATACGTACATACATACATAGCTTCACGCTGTATCCCGCATATAACAGGGTAGGCAGAGGGAACCTAATGTTAAGACACTCCGTTCCCCACTTTCCGCCGAATTGAGGCATTGCGTGCTGAGTGGCGGAACTCAACGCCGCGCTTTGCCTTGTTACCAAACCCAGGAAATTAAAAATTCCATATCCTGGAGTGGGAATCGAACCCACAACCTGTCGCGTTTACAGTCGTACGCTTATGCCTTAAGACACGACAGGCGTTGATAATAAAAATAATAATAAATAATATAGATACGAAAAATATTTTTAGAAAACGTATTAAAATTCTAAACGCAGCGGGACTCGAACCCGCACTTGTTAGATCTCACTACAGAAATGCTAACAACAAAAATAACGTTGTAACAAGCGTATGAGAATAGAAACATAGAGATAACAACGTATGGTTCAGGGGTTATAGCGTAAGGACAGTTTCCAAAAGGTGCGGGTTCGAGTCCCGCTGCGTTCAAATTTTTTATATTGTTTACTAAAAATGTATATGTCACTTTATATAAACATGGATGTTAAACCATAGTAGTTCGCTACATAAACTATAAGTGTGCCAAGTTTCATGCTCCTACGTGCGCGTAATTTTCGTAAAAAGGGGTACAAAGTTTTTGCTTCACGTATTAATATATAGATTTACAGCTATTTATTACCATTTATACATATTTACAGTCATTTATTACCAAACTTACCTTACTCTGAGCCTCAGCTTGCATGAATATGAACTCCCACTTCCTGCTGAACATTTTCTGTAATCTCGCCAAAGATTCCGCCTCATAGTCAGCCAGTTCTAATCTGGCTTTGTTCTGCATTGTTCTCTTGCAGAGATATACAGCTGAAAGAGAGCGGAGAGTGGAGAATATAGAATAAATTGGTATTGAGAATTTTATTACTATATCTTTCTATGTGAGATAGTATATAACAATGGCGTGGGGTGAAAATTTTAAAAGTAAGCCGGTATATTTAGGGAAGCCTTTATATTTGGGGAAAGCCGGTATATTTAGGGAAGCCGGTATATTTGGGGAAGCCGGTATATTTAAGGAAGTGGGTACATAAAGGTAAACCAGTATATTTAGCGAAGCCGGTATATTTACGTAAGCCGGTATACTTAGGGAAGCCGGTATACTTAAGGAAGCCGATATATTTAGGGATGCCGATATATTTAGGAAAGCCGGTATATTTAGGGAAGCCTGTACATGCAGGTAAGCCGGCTTATTTAGGGAAGCCGGTAAGACGGCGGCAAGAGTAAAACAGTTCGTTCTACTAACATTTCTGTTCTCAAGTTTCACTCAACGCCGCGCATTGCCTTGTTACCTGAGCAAGGAAAGGAAAGCGTGCAAAGCGCGGCGTTGAGTTCCACCACTCAGCACACAATGCTTCAATTCGGCGGAAAGTGTGTAACGGAAATGTTTAAAGAGAACGTAGTGTCTTAACACTATGGTTCTCAGGACCCCTCTGCCTACCCTGCTATGTGCGGGATACAGCGTGAAGATATGAAAACATTAAAAAAAAAGTCATTTTTTTTTTTAAATCAACACAATGTATTGAAAAAAACTAAAATTGGATATATTATTGGAAACAAAAAAAAAGTTAGAACTTACCATAATCTGTGTTCTCAGGCTCCCATTGATTCGAAGGCCAAAAGTATGGCGTTTGAAATCTGTTAACAAATACAAAATTTTAAAAAATTACTGAAGGTAGGTAGGTGAGAGAATTTAGTGATACCGTTCTACACTTTCCATCTGTAATCGAGACATTGTATACTGGGTAACGGAACTAAACACCGCTCTTTATGTAACTAGAATAGGGAAAACTAAGATCATACATAGCTTCACGCTGTATCCCGCATATAGCAGGATAGGCAGAGGGAACCCGAGAACCGACGTGTTAAGACACCCGTTCTCTTGCAACAATTCCGTTCCCCACTTTTCGCCGAATTTTTGAGGCATTGCGTGTTGAGTGGCGGAACTCAACGCCGCACTTTGCTTTGTTACCAAAGCCAAAAAATGAAAATACTAAGCTTTACATTTCCTGGAGTGGGAATCGAACCCACAACCTGTCGACGACGACAACAGGCGTCTATATAGTTGGACTAAAATAGTTTAATAATAATACATAATACAGTTAGAGAAAGAATTAAGTGACTTCTTTCTATTTTTAATTATGAACGCCTGCCGTGTCTTGAGGCACAAGCGTGCTGTAAACACGACAGGCTGTGGGTTCGATTCCCACTCCAGGAAATGGAATTATTAATTTTCTGGGTTTGGTAACAAGGGCAAAGCGCGGCGTTGAGTTCCGCCACTCAGCATGCAATGCCTCAACACGGCTGAAAATGGGGAACGGAGTGTCTTAACACTAGGTTCCCTCTGCCTACCCTGCTATATGCGGGATACAGCGTGAAGCTATGTATGTAAAACGCATTAAGCACTCCGTTCTCTTTTAACATTTCCACCCCCACTTTCCACCGAACTGATGTACTACGTGCTGAATGGCGGAACTCAACGCCGTGCTTTACCTTGTTACCAGAGCAAGGAAATGATAATATCTTCATTTCCTGGAGTGTGTATGAACCCACAACCTGTCACGTTTACAATCACCCGCTTATACCACTACACTACTACAGACATCTAAAAACTAACATCATTACGAATACCTCATAAACATACTCGCCCAATCTTAACTAAACTTAAACAGGACCACATCATACACACTAGCTATCATATAAAAAAGACACATCAAAATTGGTTCACCAAGTAACATACATAAAAAAAAAACAATCAAATCATTTTGTTTGGTAGTAGGAGGTTCGTCCTCCGTCTGGCGCGACCACTATCATGTCAAAGACGAACCGCCAAATATCTTATGATGTGTTCCGGTTCGATGGCATGTAAACCAGGTTTTCCCCTTTCCCACCCATCCTTTCCCCAGAATGTGGTGGTTCCGATAGCGGACTGCTATATTGTCCTCCTTTTCCATCTGTATCCTCTAGGATGGCAACGCATCTACAACATCTCTGGTTTTGTAGATGTCTATGGGCGAAGGTAACCACTTACCATCAGGTTTGCCATCCATTATCCATAAAAAAAAAACAACCAAAATAACCTCCATGCCTAGAAGTCAGTTACGAGCTTACCTGTAATATGTGTTATCATTCTTTACGGTGAGACAATGGTCATCAATGGGGAACAGGTAACCATGGGCAGCCAGCAAGTGTGCCAAATGCAATGCCTCCCAATTCTCTTCTATGTTAAAATGTCGAGTCAACCACGCCACCAGATCCGAACCTGTGAACACCTGGGAAGAAAGGGGTACTCAATATTAAATAACATTCTTTGTTATTTTTTTTAAAATCACGCTTTATCCCGCATATAGCGGGGTAGACAGAGGCAACCAGGGATTTAGTGTTAAGACACTCCATTCTCTTTCAACATTTCCGTTCTCCGCTTTCCGCCAAATTGAGGCATTGCGTGTTGAGTGGCAGAACTCAACGCCGCGCCTTGCCTTGTTACCAAACCCAAGAAATGGGTTTGGTAAAAAGGCTGTATATTAATAAAGTACAATTTAACTCACCGATGGTATTTTGGTCATAAAGCTCTTGACAGTGCGTACAGGCACTCCTGTATTTTCATCTTGCATTTTCTCTATAACTGCTTCCATCTGAAATATTAAGTATGTTACATACATAGCTTCACGCTGTATCCCGCATATAGCAGGGTAGGCAGAGGGAACCTAGTGTTAAGACACTCTGTTCCCCACTTTCCGCCAGATTGAGGCATTGCGTGCTGTGTGGCGAAACTCAACGCCGCGCTTTGCCTTGTTACTAAACCCAGGAAATGGCTAAACTTTTACATTTATTGTAGTGGGAATCGAACCCACAACCTGTCGCGTTTACAGTCGCACGCTTGTGCCTCAACACACGGCAGGCGATTAAGTATTTTACACTTCTTTATAATCATTTACCTTTTTTTGTATAAATATTTCTCAGTCGCACGTTTTTTTAGTATAGAAAGGAACCTAGATAGCTAGAGTGAAGTCACTCCGTTCTCCGCAAAGCCAAAAATTGTAGTGAAGGCTCACAGAACCTACTGAATAAGTTGATATATCTAAATTGTATATTTTTACTTCAGGCATTTATAAGTTTTTTTTTTTTATCTTCACGCTGTCACCAGGGAACCTGAGAACCGACGTGTTATGACACTCCGTTCCCCACTTTCCGCCAGATTGAGGCATTGCGTGCTGTGTGGCGACCAAACCCAGGAAATGAAAATACTAAACTTTTACATTTCCTGGAGTGGGAATCGAACCCACAACCTGTCGCGTTTTCAGTCGCACGCTTGTACCTCAACACACGACAGGTCTTAAGTTAAATTTTTATAAGTAAAAATCTGTTTTAGTCAGTAGTTTCGCGTGTATTTTGTCTGTCAGTCACTTAGTAACTAAAGCATTTTATATATACTAGTGTCGCAGTAGGCGCGTTAATAACGCGTCCTAGCAACGTATGTACACGTCACTTTATATAAACATGCATGTCAAACCTTTGTAGTGTGTGTAACATTTATTTCAATAATTATATATATTATTAAAAAAATAATAGCATTCTGCACTCCTTCGCTATATAAACTATTAGTGTGCCAAGTTTCATGCTCCTCCGTCCGCATAATTTCCGTAAAAAGGGGTCCAATGTTTTTGCTTTACGTATATATATATATATATATATATATATATATATATATATATATATATAT
>JAKGSA010000781.1:11566-58480 GCA_033558755.1 Philaethria dido
TATATATATATATATTACCTTTTTATAAACTAGGAAGTTAGGTGATTCCTCCGGTGATGGTATAGTGGATATAAGTGCTTGGACGCTCGGAGGTAAGTTGGCTATCATGTTCTCTTTGTCCTTCTTATCTTTCCCCTTCTCCTTCTCATCTTTTGTGCATTTTGTTGTGTCCCTGTTGATATTTATTCAAAATCAAAATCAAAATATTCTTTATTCAAATAGGCTATTACAAGCACTTTCGAATCGTCAATTTACAAAGGTGTCAGTTGTGTCAGTCCTACTGAAAGCTACCGCCGGCTCGGAAGGCAGTTCTGCTGAGAAGAGCCGGCAACAAACTCAACAGTTGCTCTTTTCAAATAAATTTTTACAATAAATATACAACTATGATGAGACTCCCGACTCCCGACTCCCGGGTGAGCGTCAACAGCATTTAATTCCACACATTGATATCATTATAGTATTCTTGGAAAATTATTTATATAAGAATGGTTGTTATTTACTATCTGAAAAGAACTTATAAAATAGTATACAGTTTGGTGGTGGGAGGATATGAACCTGTTATGCCTTGTTACCAGAGCGAGGAATGAAAATACTTAATATAATTAAATAAATGCCTATCGTGGGGCAGAGGCACAAGCGTGCAACTGGAAACGCGACAGGTTGTGGGTTCGAATCCCACTCAATAAAATGGAATTATTCATTTCCTGGGTTTGGTAACCAGGTAAAGCGCTGCGTTGAGTTCCGCCACTCAGCACGCAATGTCTCAATTCGGCGGAAAGTCTGAACATTTGGTTCCCTCTGCCTACCCTGCTGTATATACGCGGGATACAGTGTGAAGCTATGTATGTATGTAATTAAATATTTTCATTTCCTGACGTGGGTATTAAACCTACAACCTCTCGCATTTATAGTCACATTAATTGTGCCTCTGCGCCATAACAGGACATAAAAAAAAATATATATAATTTTTGTATAATTTATTTAACATATAATATTTAAATTGTAATTGTTGTCTGTAATCCATTTAATATATTTATATAAATATAGAATACATTCTCTTTCCTAATCTTTCATTAGTTATTAATAACTCTAACTAAGAGTACAACACTAAATAATATGTACTTGAATGATGGGATATCTCGGCACAGGGAATCCTAGGTTTCAAAACTCAACAGCTTAGCAGTTTCCTTGCTCAATTTTGTATTGTATTTACTTTTGGGATGTCTTCATGTATCAATCTAAATGTACAGTAAACAAATAAATAATATATAGATACCTGGAAGGTCCCTGCTGACAGGCTTTCTGCGCCTTCTCCGAAGAATTCATTGTAACCATTTTAATTCAATTATATCACTTGCAAAGTTATTAAAAATCACTTCTCTTGTTCCATGACTATATTAACACTGTTATTTAAAACAATTAGTTAAAAAATGGCTTATTTTAGTATTTTACAAAATTTTTATGTATTTTTTTATGTTCTTTTTAAAGTATTTTCTCTTTATAATTTTATATTTGTTTATTTGTTATATAGGTCAAGCCACTTCGTCACTAATAGTTCTAAATATAAATCAAACACATAATAGGACAATAATTCCATAAAAGTAAGCTTAACTGTATAACAAATAACTGTTTACTCAAGCAAATATTTACACTAAAATCGTTTTATTTAAGAAATATAACACTACACTATAGTGTATAATTAGTTATTTAATCACAAAAACTAAATAAAAGTGAGTTTTTATAATAAAAACTACTAAACTGAATACGGATGAAGAGATTTAGGACACCTTAGGGATACACTTGACTAGCTTCCAGTAATTTGATCTTTGGTATATTAATTACACACACAAAACGTTATTACACGTTAAAATAATGGAGAACTACATTTTATTATTACTTTTAATTCATAAAAATTAAAAGAAATTCAACATTTTATGAAATACGCACAAATGTCAAAGTACGGCCATTTATCAGTAGTATTTTTTTTCTGTGCCTTATTAGAGCGAGATGGATATAAAAAGTCATCAATGATAGAGCGGGATGGAGGATTTACGTAGATATAACGCGATTAAATTCAAATGTTGTCAATTGTGAAGTGGTTAGTAAGTTTTGTGTACATCTTAAAGTTGTAGTCTTATAGTAGAAGTTCGATAGCGCATGTGTTTACGAGTTTATTGAGCGTTCTCACTATTTTTAGATTGAGGAAATTTTAAATTAATTAAATAATAAATATTTAATTGTTTATTTATTTATTTGTAATTGTTTTATTTCTTATTAATGTTATTTTAATAGGAAATAAAGATTATTCCTTTTAAAATAATTTATTGGCACACATATTTAAGTATATGCCACTTATGAAATTAAAGTATTTTAAAAAAATAGACTTATTCAAATTATCGAGTAAATAAAAAAAAAGAAAAAAGAAAAAGAAATATATTCACTTTTTTTAGCTTCACGACAGCGTAAAGCTAAAAAAAAGTGAATATATTTCCTATATATATCCTGCGAAATGTGAGTGAATATATATCCTGCGGGATACAGTATCCCGCAGGATAGGCAGAGGGAACCTGAGAACCTAGTGTTAAGACACTCAGTTCCCCACTTTTCGCCGAATTGAGGCATTGCGAGCTGAGTGGCGGAACTCAACGCCGCGCTTTGCCTTGTCACCAAACCCAGGAAATGAAAATACTAAACTTTACATTTCCTGAACTGGGAATTGAACCCACAACCTGTCGCGTTTACAGCCGCACGCTCGTGCTTCTGCCTTCTAGGTTCCCTCTGCCTACCCTGCTTTATGCGGGATACGGCGTGACGCTATGTATATATGTATCTTAAAAAATGTATGTAATTAATATTTTTTGTTAAAATTTTAATTATTTTCACAATAAATGACTTCATGAGTCATTGAATTTTTATATTAAACTTTAAAATATATTTTTAAAATATAGGGTGTCCCAAAATTAACGCAAGATTTGAATTAAATAGAAAATGCCATTTTAGTCTTTTAATAGCGAATGAATAATGAATATAATAGCAAATGGCGGCAAAGTCAAATCTTGCGTTCATTTTGGGACACCCTATATATTATATTAATGTTTCAAATAATATCAATTAAATATTACTAAATGTTAGTTATAATTATAATCCTAGACCTAATAAATAAATGGTGCAATACTTTGCCTAATAACGCCGAGTGTCTATTGCGGTGCAGAGGTACAAACGTGCGACTGTAAACGCGACAGGTTGTGGGTTTGATTCCCACTCCAGGAAATGGATTTTTTGGTGGGAATTGAACTCACAACCTGTAGCGTTTACAGTCACACGCTTGTGCCTCAAGACACGACAGACGTTATACAGTGAGAAGTTATTATTTTTATTTTTTTACAGCAAACCAGGGCTCCAGTGAAGGAACCTGAACAGTTTGCTGAGGAACGTGTTCAGTATTAGCCCCAAATGAACCCCATACAGAACCCACCCTCATTAAATATTAATATTGTACCCAATGTCTTATAATATATCTATAAATAAATATATATAGATTGAATTAGTTGTTTTTTTACCCGACTGACAAAGGAGGGTTATATTTTTCGCGCGTATCATGTATGTTTGTAATATCCTTTATTACCTCATATCTTACAAACCCTGCACCGAATTATATAATTAAGGTGACGTTAGATAGGTATTGATGCTCCAAGTGTTCTTAGATATGTGACGTCACTCTTAATTCAATATGGCGCCCTCTAGAGGCAATTACGTCATGAGTAAAAACAAAAAATCGTTGATGTGTACCGTGTGGGGTGTCAAATGAAAGTACTTAATTAGCACATTTAAAATATATAACACATAACTAGCTTTTACAGCTTATTGTATTTGTATTTGCTTCCTAAATTTAAAGAATTGGTTCAGTCGGGTTTTTTGTTCTTTATAATTAAAAATATTACTTTCTATTTGTCGACTGTGTGACTGAATTATATATTTTTTTAAATATATCTTTTATTTAAGTGCCAATATTTGAATTGTCTTTTCAATCTTGGATACCGTCCAAGTTCTCTAGCCAATTAAACTATATGTTTACAAAACACAGCTTATGTTGTAACTACTATATATTAGTTAATACTTGTTGTGGTTCAGGCCAGTGCCTGTGAAAAAGTGTGTGACTTTAAGCGCGTTGGTTGCGGGTTCATACACGTGAGGGGGAATTATTATATTTATATTATTTTCATTTACTTACTTACTTAACTTCACGCTTTATCCCTAGCGGGGTAGTCAGAGTTCCGGAGCGCTAAACGCTTTGGTCCCTGCATACCTCGCACGCCTTGTCCACAGTCATTAACCTCTTCATGCATGCCCTCCGGGGGGTCGTCATGCTTTTTACGTGACCTTCCTCCAGTATCATTGATACTGTGTTCTCAAAGGTCTCCCTTTACCTCTCTTGCCGCTCAGCTTTGCTTCATATATGTTTCTCAGCATTCTTTCATCACTCATCCTCTCGACGTACCCAAACCACCTGAGCACGTTCTTCTTCATTCTTACTATAACATACTCGCTTATACCTGTCTTTCTAGGTATCCTTATTTTCATTTCTCCTTTTATATATGATATGTTTCATTTTATTTCTTGATAAGACGCAGGGTTTCGGGCGCAAATTGAAAAACGGAGTGTCTTGACACTGGACTCTCTCTGACTGCCCAGATATGTGGTACATCAACTACCATACAAATATAGTTTTTTTATATAAATTTTTTTGTGTGTTTTTTTTTTTTTTTTTTTTTATTGATAACGGACGGCAAACGAGCAGAAGGACCACCTGATGGTAAGTGGTTACCTTCGCCCATAGACATCTACAACACCAGAGATGTTGTAGATGCGTTGCTAACCTAGAGGATACTGATGGAAGGGGAGGACAATGTAGTAGTCCACTATCAGAACCACCACATTTTGGGGAAAGGATGGGTGGAAAAGGGGAAAATCTGGCTTACATGCCATCGAACCGGAACACATCATTAGATATTTGGCGGTTCGTCTTTGACACGATAGTGGTCGCGAGCCAGTCGGAGGACGAACCTCCTACCACCTAACAATGTATTCCTCTTTACCTATTGTTAAATACAAACATTGTTTGCCTAAATTTTAAATTAGAAATTACCAATATTACGAGTTATTTTTTATTGTTTATTGTTATTTTTTTCTTGTCTTGCCTGTTTGTAATAATTATCGATGCATGTTGTGTCTGCATAGAAAAAAATGCAATCGTTTCTACAATAGTTGTAATTTTATCGTCATTTACTTGTATACCGATTGTAACTTGTTTTGTTTACCAATAAACAGAAAAATAAAATTAAAAAAAAAATTAGAAATGCAATTTTTTTTGAAAATGGATGTTCGTTACTTTTTTACACATAAACTACTAAACTCATCTAGATGACAGCAATATAACTTATACATAAGAATAACACATTGCGTTACTGAGTGACTGACAGACAACGTACACGCAAAACTATTGTATGTTTTTTTTTAACTTCACGCTGTATCCCGCATATAGCGGGGTAGGCAGAGGGAATCAGAGAATCTAGTGTTAAGACATTCCATTCTCTTTCAACATTTCCGTTCCCCAAGTTCCACAAAATTGAGGTATTGCGTGTTGAGTGGCGGAACTCAACGGCGCGCTTTGCCTTGTCACCAAACCCAAGAAATGAAAATATTAAATTTTACATTACCTGGAGTGGGAATAGAACCCACAACCTGTCGCGTTTTCAGTCGCACGCTTGTGCCTCTGCGCCACGACAGGCGTTGTCGTATGTTGGAAGATGTTTGGAAGGGAACCTGAGAACCTAGTGTTAAGACCCTCCGTTCTCTTTTAACAATTCCGTTCCCCACTTTCGATCGGATTGAGGCATTGCGTGCTGAGTGGCGGAACTCAACGCTGCGCTTTGCCTTTGCTTATACTAAATATTATGTGGAATTTACACTTCCTGTGAGTAGGAATCCACAACCTGTCGCGTTTACAGTCACACGCTTATGTCTCTGCGCCACGACAGAAGTTTTTATACATTTTAAACATTTTCTGAAAATGTTCTTCGTGGCTCAGAGGCACAAGCGTGCGACTAAAACGCTACAGGTTGTGGGTTCGATTCCCACTCCAGGAAATGTTAGTATTTTCATTTCCTGGGTCTGGTAACAAGGCAAAGCGCGGCGTAAAGTTCCGCCACTCAACACGCAATGCCTCAATTTGGCGGAAAGTGGGGAACGGAATTGTTGAAAGAGAACGGAGTGTCTTAACACTATGTTCTCAGGTTCCCTCTGCCTACCCCGCTACATGCGGGATACAGCGTGAAGTTATAAAAAAAAAGTGCGTGATTAACACTTTACAGCCTCTATTATAAAGTTATTGCGTCAATATTGTCGTTCAAACTAAACCGTACCTTTAAAACACGTTCTCTTTCGTCCTTGACATTCTCGAAACGTAATAATATATAAAAAAAAACACATAAATAGCTACTTATGCATTCATTTCAAATAAAATAGGTATGTGATGATATTTAGACATCTTTATAGCAGAGTAGTCAGAAGGAATGTAGAGTTAAGACACTCCGTTCTCCACTTTCTTCTCTTAAACAAGGTTGCGTATTGGATTATCTATATATAAATACGTGAACGCCTGTCGTGGCGCAGAGGCACAAGTGTGCGACTGTAAACCGACAGGTTGTGGGTTCGATTTCCACTCCAGTAAACGAAGTATTTTCATTATCTGGGTTTGGCAACAAGGCAAAGCGCGGCGTTAAGTTTCGTTACTCAACACGCAATGCCTCAATTCGGCGGAAAGTGGGGAACGGAATTGTTGAAAGAGAATGGAGTGTCTTAACACTAGGTTCTCTGGTTGACTCTGCCTACCTTACTATATGCGGGATACAGCGTGAAGTCAAAAAAAAATGATACGTGAAGCAAAAACTTTGGATCCCTTTTGACGAAAATTACGCGGACGTAGGAGCATGAAACTTGGTACACTTATAGTTTATATAGAGAAGGAGTGCAGAATGCTAATATTTTTTTTAAATAATGCATAAAAAGTATATTAAATTAATAAAATAAATGTTACACACACTACCATGGTTTGACATCCATGTTTATATAAAGTGACATATACGTCACTACGCAATGCGTTATTAACGCATTTACGGAGATACTAGTGTAGTTAAAATTCCGAAAATAAAGTGGGGAACGGAGTGCCTTAACACTATGTTCTCAGGTTCCCTCTGCCTACCCTGCTATGTGCGGGATACAGCGTGAAGATAAAAAAAACGCCGCCGTCGTCTTACTGAAGTTAAGAATAAATACTGTTTCTTTAGTTATTAACGCCTGTCGTGTCTTGAGGCACAAGTGCGACTGTAAACGCGACAGGTTGTGGGTTCGATTCCTACTCCAGGATATGTGAAGTTTAGTATTTTCATTTCGTGGGTTTGGTAACAAGGCAAAGTGCGGCGTTGAGTTTATTTCCGCAATTCGGCGGAAAGTGGGGAACATAGTGTCTTAACACTATGGTTCTCAGGCTCCCTCTGCCTACCCTGCTATATACAGGATACAGCGTGAATTTAAAAAATAAATAAATTAAAAAAATTGTATTTTTTTTCAGTTTTACCCTTTTTCTATCAAACAATGTAAGAAAATCTTGCAACCTTCTTTGAAAATATGCACATGTGTCCGGTATCCAATGACAACGCAATATAGTCATAGCATGAACCTGATGTCCTCGACAGGACGATCAGGTATATGAGGAAACCATTTAAAGCCTGTTCCTTTTTGTAATTTTGTTTTAAAAGTAATACATTGTGTTACTTAAATACTTTTACTTTTTATAAATATATTTCAAAATGAACTAGATTTATTAGTTCGGTTTGTGAGCACAAGGTCGTGGGTTCAATGCTCACTACTAACTTAGTGTCTTTTTTAATATTTATTCTGATCACTCGTGGTTACCTTTTGTCAACTTTCTCTATATTTTCATATTACTTAGCTAAGCTTAGGAAATAAGATATTTTTTTTCCACAGAGAGTCCAAGTATTTCAGTTGCCTACTATAAGAATATTAATAAATTAATAGTTTTTTTTAGCTTCACGCTGTATCCCGCATATGATAGGGTAGGCAGAGGGAACCTAGTGTTAAGACACTCCGTGCTCTGGTAACAAGGCAAAGCGCGGCTTTAAGTTCCACCACTAAGGACGCAATGCCTCAATTCGGCGGAAAGTGGGGAACGGAGTGTCTTAACACTAGGTTCTCAGGTTCCCTCTGTCTACTCTGCATACAGCGTGAAGCTAAAACAAAAACAGAAATACATTAAATAAACAAAATAACCATGTGTTTAACATACACTTTTGTTTTAAGCGTACATGTAACTATACTCGTACGTTACTATGGCAACGTATAGTTTACACGTCGATGGAGTTTTGCCCAGCTTTGGGATAGTAAGATTAAAAAATTATTAACAAAATAATAGTGATTGTAAACATCTGTCGTGGCGCAGAGGCAACGCGACAGGTTGTGGGTTCGATCCCCACTCCAGGAAATGGGGAAAGGAGTGTCTTAACACTAGGTTCCCTCTGCCTACCCTGCTATATGCGGGATACAGCGTGAAGCTATGTATGTATGTATGTTTGTTTGTAGTGATTGTAAAACAAAAATCGATTCCGTGTACCTAAGGTCAGTCACTTTCAAATCGCGAGGCCGCCCAGACCGTTTCCTTGTCAATGCACTTGCCGCAGATTAAAAAAAATAATAAAAAAACATATTTGTTAATTGATTATTTAAAAAAGAAAGAGAAATTTTGTATGTAGGCATTAAAGTACAAATATAATATTTTTATGGTATTTTAACTTTTTATTTGTTGATATAATAGACAGTGTCTGATTTAAAATTATTTTATATACATACATAGCTTCACCCTTTATCCCGCACATAGCAGGGTAGACAGAGGGAACCTAGTGTTAAGACACTCCTTTCCCCACTTTCCTGCATACGCCGGTAACGCCTGTCGCCTGCAGAGGCACAAGAGTGCGACTGTAAAAACGACAGGTTGTGGGTTCAATTCCCACTCCAGGAAATGTAAAAGTTAGTATTTTCATTTCCTGAGCTTGTTAACAAGGCAAAGCGCGGCGTGGAGTTCCGCCACTCAGCACGCAATGCCTCAATTCGGCGGAATGTGGGGAACGGAGTGTCTTAACACTAGGTTCTCAGATTCTCTCTGCCTATCCTACTATATGCGGGTTAATGAATGAAGCTAGAAAATAAAAAATAAAAAAATGTAGTATAAATATGTTATTTTTAAAAAAAAAGTAGAATCGAAAAGAAAACCTTATTTTCTGAAAGTCGATTATGTAAATGCCATATCTACATAAATATTTAATCTTTGCCATGACATTAGAATGCAAGAATGTTGTTTTTATCCATACATTACTGTTACCTACTATGATAGCTACACTATGAAAGTTTATATATTTCAAACAAAGGAGTTAAGTTAAGTACCTATTACTTAAGTCAAAAAGCGATGGGTGTGCAGCATTAACGAGGGGTGAAAAATTTAGGGAAGCCGGTATAGGACGTTATTTAATAATTTTACAACGCCTGTCGTGGCGCAGAGACAAGCGTACGACTATAAACGCGATAGGTTGTGGGTTCGATTCTCACTCCAGGAAATGTAAAATTTAGTATTTTCATTTCTTGGGTTTGGTAACAAGACAAAGCGCGGCGTTGAGTTCCGTCACTCAACACGCAATGCCTCAATTCGACGGAAAGTGTGTAACGGAATTGTTGAAAGAGAATGGAGTGTCTTAACACTAGGTTCTCTGGTTCCCTCTGCCTACCTCGCTGCATGCGGGATACAACGTGAAGTTAAAAAAAAAACCTTCTTTTAAGTTTTAAATAAAAAAATATCGTTCGCAAATTTTTCCGCTAAATTTATTGTCATTTACAAAAGGCAAGCTGGTGGAACCATGTTGTATGGATGCCTTGCCACTGGTATGCATTGGTGAAATATTTATAAAGGTAAGCCGGTATATCTAGGAAAGCCGGTATATATCGGGAAGCCGGTACATTTAGAGAAGCCGGTATGTTTAGAGATGTAAGCCGGTATATATACGGTATAACATCCAAATGTTAAGTTTTAATTTTCGGGAATCGTGTTTATTTATTTATCTATTTATTTATAAGGTCTACCAACAGAATATACAGACAACATGAAAGTTGACACAAATTATAAAAAAATGTTACATTGCTCAGTGTTATTCCACTTACAAGCAGACACAACATGCTCCAACAATATACAATTCTCCACTTTTCTCCGAATTGTGCGTTGAGTGGCGGAACTCAACGCCGCAAATTTTATTTTTATTTATTCATTTATTTAAGATAAATATACAGCCAACAATAACAAAATTAAAAAGAAACACAAAGATACAAAAAAAAGCAGAACAACCGCAATTAAAAATATAAATATAAATAATTTATGATAAAAACACAATATTAATACAAAAAAGTACGAAAATAAGAACCAATTAAAAAAAGTAAAAACATGATGAGTCATACAAATAATGGTATTTCGAAGTCAAACAGCATTGCAAGATTATTTTACAATGATCAAAACACAGCTTCAAATTTTATATTCAGAATACCATATTTAGGAAACGTATAAAAACGCAGCGGGACTCGAACCCGCGCCATCCGGCTGTGTGGAATGGCTGTATTGAACTCACAACCCATCATTTATAGTCCGACGCTTCGTCATGATAACCTTGATGAAATCTTTTTTTTAGCTTCACACTGTATCCCGTATAAAGCAGGGTCGGCAGAGGGAACCTGACAGCCTAGTGTTAAGACATTCCGTTCCCCACTTTCCTCCGAATTGAGGCATTGCATGTTGAGTGGCGGAACTCAACGCCGCGCTTTGCCTTGTTACCAGACCCAGGCAATGAAAATATTAAATATTATTTTAAATTCTGCTTTCTTGGAGTGGGAATCGAACCCACAAACTGTCGCGTTTATAGCTGCACGCACAAGCGTGAGGTACATGCGTTGAGGCACAAGCCTCAAGATATGACAGACCATAAGGATAAGTATACTCGTATAGATATAATTATTGGCGATAGCATACTTGATGATAATCAAACATTTGAAGTTCACTTATTCTAGACATCGATAAGGTTTATCGATTACACTTCAAAGAAAAATTTACGTCGCAGTCATTATTTATACATATATAAACGCTTACGTTACTGACTGACTGACAGACAACGTACACTCGAAACTACTGCACATAGACACATGACATGTGGCGTGTAGGGACGCGGAGAGTGTAGGGGAGTGCTGAGAGAGGAGAACGAGAAACTACTGCACATAGAAACATGACATGTGGCGTGTAGAGACGCGGGGAGTGTAGGGGACTGGTGAGAGGAGAACCAGATTTATTTTTTTGTGTTATGAGCATTTTCTGTAGAGCGTGACAGACTGTAACAGAGATAGTAAAAAATTCAGTCTCCAAATATATGCCAAGCCAAAAACTGTCAGTCTAAGCCTATTTTTTAAGTATAAAGAGAATTGGTAAAATTTATGGAAAGAACATACATTATGTAGAAAAATTGTATATAGGTCGAGTTATTAACGCATTCACACCTGATATGAATTATTAGATAAATTCAACTCCATTCCATCCATTTTTTTAACTTCACGCTGTATTCCGCATATAGCAGGGAAGGCAGAGGGAATCTGAGAACCTAGTCAAAGTCAAAGTCGTGTGTTGAGGCAAAAGCGTGCGACTGTAGACGCGACAGGTTGTGGGTTCGATTCCCACTCCAGGAAATGGATTTTTCATTTTCTGGGTTTGGTAACAAGGCAAAGCACGGCGTTGAGTTCCACCACTCGGCACGCAATGCCTCGATTCGACGGAAAGTGAGGAACGTAGTGTCTTGACACTAGTTTCCCTCTGCCTACCCTGCTATATGTGGGATACAGCGTGAAACATGTATGTATGTTATATTTCTTATATTTCTTTTAAAATAAATCCTTATATGACCAAAACGAGAGTGGTTGCCTGAAAACAAACCATTGATCTCATCTTAATTAATGCCAATCAATCTATACGGACGACCTACATCTGCTGTTCCAGATCCATAACTCGTCTGAGTCCCTAATTGTTAGTTGTCAACTTTTTTAATGTGAGGAAAGCCGTTACGGATCCTCTACGGAGGCCATCGTTTTTATGTGGGACAGCATCTTACTAAACGCTATTGGTTGCGGGTACGATTCCCAATAGTGGGCTTGACTATATTATATTTTATATTGACGCCTGTCGTGTCTTGAAGCACAAGCGTGCAACTGTAGACGCGACAGGTTGTGGGTTCATACACACTACATGGTGTGAAAATATTAAATTATATTTAGTATTTTCATTTCCTCGCTTTGGTGATAATGCAAAAGCGTGGCGTTGCGTTCCGCTCACTCAGCACGCAATTCCTCAACGCGGTGATAAGTGGGGGACGGAAATGTTAAAAGAGAACGTAGTGTCTTAACACTAGGTTCCCTCTGTCTACCCTGCTATATGGGAGAGATACAGCGTGAAGCTATGTATGTATGTTTATTTAAAATCGGTACTCTTTTTGTCAAAATTTTAATTATTATATTACAACGTACCACGCAAACCAAAACCGAGGCAAAAAGCTAGTAAGTTTACAATTCATCTCGGAATTTGATTCTTGATAATGTATTCTTTATTACTAAATAATAATATACGTCATATATAATTTATCACTCATAGATAGCTGCAAAGCATCGGTTAGTGCACCGCTTGAGGAACGGAAACATAGAAACCCATCTTTTCCTTCCAAGAGAACTTTATGCAGTACTTAAAACTTGCACATCAGCCATTTTATTATTAATTCTAAGATGTTGTTTTTTTTTATGTGACAACGGATGGCAAACGAGCAGAAGGACCACCTGATGGTAAGTGGTACTCTTCGCTCATGAACATCTACACCACCATAGATGTTGTAGATGCGTTGCCAACCTAGAGGATAGAGACGGAAGGGGAGGAGCATGTAGTAGTCCGTTATCGGAACCACCACATTTTTGGGAAAGAATGGGTGGGAAAGGGGAAAACCTGGCTGATATGCCATCGAACCGGAACACATCATAAGATATTTATGGTTCGTCTTTGACATGACAGTGGTCGCGAGCCAGGCGGAGGACGAACCTCGTCTCGTCTCGCTCCAGGGTCTGATTCCCACTCCAGGAAATGTATAATTTAGTGTCGCATTTCTGCGGTTCTTTACAGATAAAATGTGAAGCCTGTTCTATTTTCAGTGTTGCTTCTCCCAAAATAACAATAAATTTGCACACCAGTGGCGGATGCGTCCATATAATCGTAACATGATACCCGAATACCAAAAACTTCTAACATTCAATACCGTATACTGGTTTACCCTATAAAAGCCGGTTTCAACACCGGCTTCCTATATATACTGGCTTCCCCAAACATATCGGCTTTCTAAACCTACCGGCTTCCTCAAACTCCAACAATGGCTAATTTCTATTTTTTAATATAGGTGTGCATAACTTTTAACTGGATAAACCAATTTGGATGATTCTTTTTTTATATGATAGCTACTGCTTATGATGTGGTCTCATTTAAATTTATATCTGGCGATTAGTTTTTGAGTTATTCGTAATAATTTCACTTTTTACTGCATTTTAAACCTACCGGCTTCCTTAAATCTACCGGCTTCCCTAAACCTACCGGCTAATTTCTTTTTTTTGATAAGGGCAAACCAATTCGGATGATTCTTTTTTCATATGATGACTACTGCTTATTGCTTATTTATTGGTATCATTTAAATTTAGTTTATATCTGACAAGTTTTAGAGTTATTCGTAATAATTTCACCTTATTTTAATTTAGTATTTTTTGTTAAAATTTCGCGCAAAGTCGAATTAAATGAGTTGTTTTAACAGATAATAAATGCTCGACCTCCATTTGTTATTGTTATGATTATCTATAATTGAATTGTGATTTTCCAATATCTTATCACTATCTTCGAGTATACTTTCGTTAAAGTATATTTATATAGTTTATAATACTTTAAATCAATTAAAGAAATAAATGTATAAACATTACTACATACATACATAGCTTCACGCTGTATCCCGCATATAGCACGGTAGGCAGAGGTAACCTAGTGTTAAGACACTCCGTTCCCCACTTTCCGCCGAATTGAGGCATTGCGTGCTGAGTGGCGGAACTCAACGCCGCGCTTTGCCTTGTTACCAAACTCAAGACATGAAAAATTTCATTTCCTGGAGTGGGATTCGAACCCACAACCTGTCGCGCTTACAGTCGCATGCTTGTGCCTCTTCGCCACGACAGGAGTATATATAAATACGTGAAGCAAAACCTTTGTATCCCTTTTTACGAAGATTACGCGGACGTAGGAGTATGAAACTTGGCACACTTATAGTTTATATAGAGAAGGAGTGCAGAATGATAATATTTTTTTAATAATGCTTTAAAAGTATATTAAATTAACAAAATAAATGTTACACACACTACCATTGTTTGACATACATGTTTATATAAAGTGACATATACATTACTAAATACAACGCGTTATTAACGCGTCAACGGGTACAGTAGTAATACCTAATATCATCATCATCATCATCAATACTTAATATTACACTCACTAAAATATTATTTACATACAATTGAACCTAGTGTTAAAACACTCCAATCTACCTTTTCATTTATTTCAAAGAAATACCACATAAGAAAGCGAAACCTTATATTCCCTCAAGCAGGAAATGAACCGACAACCATCACCACGGTCCCTCTGTACTGTAGTGGCCTCAAAATTTATAATAACGGACTAAAATTAAATGTCAACCGGTCGTCCTTGACTCTTCGACACTAAATCTGGCAAACGTATTACCTAATATTATTGGAATTTAACAACATTTATTTTGCAATAACTATGTAGCTACTAATATCTAGTTACTTCACGCTTCACGCTGTATCCCGCATATAGCAGGGTAGGCAGAAGGAACCTGAGGATCTAGTGTTAAGACACTCCGTTCCCCACTTTCCGCCGAATTGAGGCATTGCGCGCTGAGTGGCGGAACTCAACGGCACTTTGCCTTGTTATCAAACCCAGGAAATGAACATACTAAATTTTTAAAACAAAGTGGGGTTCGAACCCACAACCTCCGGCACAATCGTTTAAAGTCGCACGCCGTATCCAGCACATAGCAGGGTAGGCAGAGGGAACCTGAGAACCATAGTGTTAAGACACTCCGTTCTATTAACATATGTAGGTACGTTAACTATATGTATATATTATTTACCGATTTCAAAAAGATGGCGAATGTCAAATTCAACTGTATTTTTGTGTGTTATTTTTTTTTTTTTTTTTTATATGGATAACTGAGTGGCAAACGAGCAGAAGGACCACCTGATGGTAAAAGTGGTTACCTTCGCCCATGGTTTCATCTACAACACCAGAGGCGTTGTAGATGCGTTACCAACCTAGAGGATGATACAGATGGAAAGGGGAGGACAATGTAGTAGTCCGATATCAGACCACTACATTTTGGGAAAGGATGGGTGGGATAGGGGAAAACCTGGCTTACATGCCATCGAACCGGAACACATCATAAGATATTTGGCGGTTCGTCTTTGACATGATAGTGGTCGCGAGCCAGACGGAGGACGAACCTCCTACCACCAAAGAAAGAAAAAAAGAAAAGGTACTGTATACTGGGTGAACCGATTTTGATGATCCTTTTTTTTTTTTTATATGATGGCTAGTACTTCTGATGTGAGTCTCATTTCTGAAACACACACGCACACACACACATACATACGCATACACATACATAACTAAATGCCTACGTAATTTATAGAAGTTCTTCTGATGTTACTTTTAATATTTTGGTGTGGTCACCTTTTTATTTTTATTTTTATTGTTTTTTTTTTTTTTTTTATATATATATATATGTAATTTTTTTTTGTCATATTTTGTTGATATACTTTTTAGTACTGTAATTGCTATTAAAAACGCTTGTGAGGGGCGTTAGTAACCGCGACTTACAGTATTACACACTACTGCGGAGTTATTATCGTGCAATGTTTCTGATGTAGTTCATAATAAATAAATAAATAAATAAATAAATAAATAAATAAATAAATAAATTTAAATTTAGTTAAGATTTGACTTGAGTTGTTTTTGAGAGTTATTCGTAATAATTTTGCCTTTTTAGTGCATTTATTTAAAGTTTAGTTTTGATAAAGTATTTAAAACAACTTCACGCTTTTTCCCTCATAACAATATAGTTATAACTCAGTGTTAAGACACTCTATTCTCTACTTTCCGCCTGTAATTGAATAAAGTATTAGAAATATATTAAATTGATAAAATATATATTACACACAACACTCCCATGTGTGTGACACATACACGTATAAAGTGACATACACGTTGCTATGGAAACGTATTTCAAACATCAATAAGGCTAATCCTTACTATCCCTTACTAATATTATAAATGTGAGAGTAACTCTGTCTGTCACTGTCTGTCTGTGTGCAGCTTTCACGCCTAAACTCCACTAAGACCGATTTTGCAGTGAAAAAGGATGGAAGAGGTTGAGGAAAATAGGGGATAAAAGTTTCGCTGACTCAGCGCGAATGAAGACCCGCTTCGCCGACGGAGACCAGGGGGTAGGAAGGCGGTTCATCTCAACCACACCCTACCTTAGAGGAGCTACTGCGGGAGGGTCGTAGTGACCCTGACGAAGTCATCGAGGCTGTGGGTTCTCTGGAAAGGAACGGTACCCAAAAGGCGATGGTGGCCTGCAGTGGCAGGCCAGCCGTCCACCGAAGCGTCGTATTGGCATGCGCAAGCGATCTACGGTCACGCCCCATGGTGGTGGAGGGGTTTCCGCTGGGTTTAGTGGGTAGTATCGGGCTGGCCAGTGAGCCCCACAGTACCGTTCGTTCGTTCTTCTTGCGCGCGGACGATCTGCGTAAAGCACTTTCCCAGCGTCACAAAAAAAAAAAAGGGGATAAAGGATTTGCATGGAAGTTCCTTGTTGTCAAACATAAAATCATGTAAGATTGTTCAACTGTTTACAACTTTCACACCTACAAACCCTTAACCAATTTTTGACAAATATTTACAAACCTTCCCGGAAAGATGTTAGGTGGTAGGGGGGTTCAGAATCACCTCAAGAGCACGGCTCGCGACCACTATCATGTCAAAGACGAACCGCCCAAATATCTGTGTTGTTCCGGTTCGATAGCAATATAAGCCAGATTTTCTTTCCCCTTTCCCACCATCCTTTCCCCAAAATGTGAGAGTGGTTCTGATGGTGGACTACTACATTGTCCCCCCTTTCCATCAGTATCCTCTAGGTTGGCAACGCACATCTACAACATCTCTGGTGTTGTAGATGTCTATGAACGAAAAGGTAACCACTTACCATCAGGTGTGAGTCCTTCTGCTCGTTTGCCGTCCGTTATCAATATTAAAAAAAAAAGATTATAGGCTACCCATACCATGTCGCGCAATATAATAACCGCGCGGGGTTCCACGCAGGCGGGAAAGCCGCCCGGGCGGAAACTAGTAGTGAAATAAATTATTAAAATAGGAATACATATATTTATTTGAGATTCATACGGAGTTACACTCCACATATTAATACACAAATAATTTTATTTTATATTTCTTCCTCATTTCAATAGTGATATACAGGAAATAGGAATTTTATAGTCTTTTTTTTTTTAATTTGTTAAATTTTTATACCCGCTTCACTTATAATAATAATAATAATATCTTTATTGGACCAAAAGAAAGTTATACAGTAACCAGATACATAATATGATCTTCTCACTTTTTTTTTTTTTTTTTTTTTTTTTTTTTTGACACTGATATTTATAAACTCTGGTACCCATTATAAGATTTAACTTGTGTTATGGGTTCCAGCGCTCTTACAATTTTAAGAACCTGCCGGTACACTTGTGCCTTGATGTATATATTATATAAAATTTAAATGCAAAGAAATAAAAAAAGAAAAATTAGAAAAATTAAGACTTGAAAAGCTAGCATGATAAGCAGAGAGAATTCTTTTTACTTTCCCCAGAAATTGAGACATTCCGAGACAGATAGACATTGAGAGGTCCGCCTCAACAGAGACCAGAGCGTAGAAATAAATATAAATTACATAAAATCATGCCCCCGAATGAGAATCGAACTTACGACCCATTGAGTCACTGAGAAAATGTTCCACTGTGCCAATTTGAACACAAATAATAAAATAATAAAAGCGAAATTAAATAACGAAACATTTTAAGCCAGTCGTGTGTTGAGGCACAAGCGTGCGACTGGAAATGAACATATTGTATTATATTTAGTATTTTTATATCCTCACTCTGGTAGCAAGGCAAAGCGCGGCGTTGAGTTCCGCCACTCAGCACACAATGCCTCCAATCGGCGGAAAGTGGGGAATGGAAATGTTAAAAGAGAACGGAGTGTCTTAACATTAGATTCTCAGTTTCCCTCTGCCTACCTGCTATATGCGGGATACAACGTGAAGCCAAAAAATTAGCGAATAAAAACGTGTTATATATTTTCGTTTTATTTACTTGGTTTCGCGCAGCGTTGAGTTCCGCCACTAATGTTCCTGTAACTTACGGAGAATAGAATAGAGTGTCTTAACACTGGGAGATGTTTAATAATATTTATCATAAATATCGACATAATGTTGGATATTCGTAACACTTCGTATGACCTTGACATTTTACCAGAAATTCTTGTTTTTTTGACATTTTAAATACATCGATAAAGTTACCGTAAGATGATGTTTTTACCCGACTGTCAGAGGGTTATGTTTCTCGCGCGTATCATGTATGTTTGTAATATTCTTTATTATCTCATATCTCCCAAACCCCTGCACCGAATTATATAATTAAGGTGACGTTAGATAGGTATTGATACTCCAAGTGTTCTAGATATGTGACGTCACTCTTAATTCCATATGGCGCCCTCTAGCAATTACGTCATGAATAAAAACAAAAAATCATTGATGGGTAACGTGTGGAGTGTCAAATGAAAGGACCTAATTAGCACATTTCAAATATATAAAACATAACTAGCTTTTATAGCTTACTTTATTTGTATTTGCTTCCTAAATTTGAAGAATTGGTTCAGTCGGGTTTTTTGTTCTTTATAATTATTTGTTTTATTATAAATACTATAAGTATAATATTATGTCTTTCTTTTTAAATCTTAACCGATTTTAAAATGAGAAGAAGTCCTTAATTCGACTGTATGTTTGTATGTGTGTTACCGCATAACTGTTTAATGGATGAACCAATTTTGATGATCCTTTTTTTTATGATAGCTATTGCGTGTGATGTGGTTCCATTAAAATTATTTAGCTAAGATCTAACGCCTGTCATGGCGCAGAGGCACAAGCATGCAACTGTAAACGGTTGTGGGTTCAATTCCCACTACAGAAAATGTTAGTATTTTCATTTCCTGGGTTTGGTAACAAGGCAAAGCGCGCCGTTGAGCTCCGCCACTCAGCACGCAATGCCTAAATTCGACGGAAAGTGGGAAACGGAATTGTTGTAAGAGAACGGAGTGTCTTAACACTAGATTATCAGGTTCCCTCTGCCTACCCCGCCATATGCGGGATACAGCGTGAAGATAAAAAAAAGCTAAGATCTAACGAGTGGTTTTTGAGTAATTCGTAATTAAGTTCCACTCAAAAGGCAATTGAAGTGGAAAGCGGAGTGTCTTAGCACTATTCTTTAGGAAAATGAAGTTAAAAATATATAATTGTATAGTATATACTTATAATATAATAACAGGAACTACTTATATATGTTATTAATAACAATTCTGGATTCGAACGTGCTTCGATTATTAATAAAATATAAAGGTCATTAAACCTAATGTGTGTCTATGTGTAATTTTTTATCGCTTCACGCTGAATCTCGCACATAGCAGAGTAGGCAGAGGAAACCTGAGAACCATAATGTTAAAACACTCCACTCACTTAACATTTCCGTTCCCCACTTTCCGCCGAATTGAGGCATTGCGTGTTGAGTGGCGGAACTCAACGCCGCACTCTGCCTTTGCCTGTTACTGGTTAATGATAAAGTATTTAATGTTACTAAGCCATATTTGTTAAGAGCAAAACCATATGCGTTAAGTTCCGTCACTCAATAATTATCACCGGAGAACGGAGTTTTATAACGTACATAGCTTCATGCTGTTCATGCTCCCGCATATACCAGGATAGGCAGAGGGAACCGACGTGTCAAACATTACCTACGTTTTTAATTTTGTTATATCGTCTATAAAAGTAGTGATAAAAGTAGTGATTGCTTACTAAATAAGACACTCCGTTCCCCACTTTCCGCCGAATTGAGGCATTGCGTACTGAGTGGCGGAACTCAACGCAGCGCTCTGCCTTGTTACTAAACCCAGGAAATTAAAAATTCTATTTCCTGGAGTGGGAATCGAACCCACAAACAACAAATCGCGTTTACAGTCGCACGCTTATGCCTCAAGACGCGACAGGCGTCAATTATATATGTATGTATATATAACTGACCTATTCCTAGCAAATATTTCATTTCAAATTCGACCTTTACTAAAATCCTTTCACTTTTGTTCACTTTTGTTATTTATCATATTATTTATATACTAACTCTATCCCGCGACATCGTTTATATGGTAACAAAATCTAAAAAGTTTTTTCATAGAAATTTCTCGTTGTCCTCTCTCAGCGCTTTCCTACATATTTTTTCTTTCTTTAGCTTCACGCTGTATCCCGCATATAGCAGGGTAGGCAGAGGGAACCTGATAACATAGTGTTAAGACACTCCGCTCCCGATTAACATTCCCGCTCCCCACTTTCCGCCAAATTGAGGCATCCCCTACATTAACATTTTTTTCCACGTTACTACTAGACTCGGTGATTATAACCAGTTTTTTCCTAGAGTACTTCTTCTTTCTTTTTTTCTGTAGCTTCACGCTGTATCCCGCATATAGCAGGGTAGGCAGAGGCAACCAGAGAACCTAGTGTTAAAACACTCCGTTCCCCACTTTCCGCCGAATTGAGGTATTGCGTGTTGAGTTACCAAACCCAGGAAATGAAAATATTAAACCTTTACATTTCCTGAAATGGGAAACGAATCCACAATCTGTCTCGATTACACACGATTGTGCCTCTGCGCCACGACATTCCTACTACTGTAGGTAGTCAGTCCTATATTAAAAATGAAATAACTTTAAACGTACTAATATAAGTCAAAAACTACTTGTCAGATGTTAACTAAATTTAAATGGGACCACACCAGAAGCTCAATTTAGCGCTCAATTTGGCGGAAAGTAAGGAACAAAAATGTTGAAAGAGAATGGAGTGTCTTAACACTAGGTTCTCTGGTTCCCTCTGCCTACCCCGCTATATGCGGGATACAGCGTGAAGTTAAAAAAATAAAAAAAGAATCAGAAGCAGCTATGAAATTGTTTGACCCAGTAAAAAGTAATGCGATAACACACATTAAAAATACAGTCGAATGGAACCTCTTTCTTTTTCTATAGGTAAAAAAATCACTTGTCTACACGAATTACTTTTTTTTTAGCTTCACGCTTTATCCCGCATATAGCAGGGTAAGCAGAGGTAACTTGAGATCTATAGTGTTAAGACACTCCGTTCCCCACTTTCCGCCGAATTGAGGCGTTGCGTGCTGAGTTGCGGAACTCGCCGCGCCTTACCAAACCTAGGAAATGAAAATAGTAAAAAAAAAATACTAAACTTTTTACATTCCCTGTAGTGTTTATAAACCCACAACCCGTTGCGTTTACAGTCGCACGCTTGTTTTTTTTATGGATAACGGATGGCAAACGGGCAAAAGGATCACCTGATGGTAAGTGATTACCTTCGCCCATAGACATCTACACTACCAAAGATGTTTGCGATTCGTTTTTGACATGATAGTGGTCGCGAGCCTCCTACCACCTGCCTACTGGGATACCCGCCTCTTACGGGACGCTGCCCAGCGGTGGAGGGGAATTATATTCTAAGCCCATCCTCTCATAGAGAAAAATGTGCCACGACAGGCGTTACAACAAAAAATAATATAAATATAATAATTCCCCCTCATGTGCATCGAACCTTATACCAATTCGTTAATAAAAACCCAGACATATCACTTTCAATGTAAAACAGACAATTGAAACAATTTAATTCATTGCAATTTTTTTTTTACATTGAGTGTTACTAAATATAACCATTACGTTAGTAACCTTGTATTTTTATGCATTGGAAAAATTTGCTTTTAAATTAGTGATATTAGCCCGCGGCGTTTAGTTCCGCCACTTAGCTTTATCAGTCGTGTGTTGAGGCACCAGCGTGCGACTATAAACACGACAGGTTGTGGGTTCATACACACTACAGGGAATGAACGTATCAAATTATATTTAGTATTTTCATTTCTTCGCTCTGGTGACAAGGCAAAACGCGGCGTTGAATTCCGCAACTCAGCATGTAATGCCTCAATTCGGCGGAAAGTGGGAAACGAAATTGTTAGTAGAACGGAGTGTCTTAACACTATGGTTCTCAGGTTCCCTCGGTCTACCCCGCTATGAGATACAGTGTGAAGCTAAAAAGGGAACCAGAGAACCTAGTGTTAAGACACTCCGTTCTTTTTCAACATTTCCTTTCCCCACTTTCCGCCAAATTGTGGCATTGCGTGTTGAGTTGCGGAACTTAACGCTTCGTTTTGCCTTGTTACCCAACCTAAGAAATGAAAACACTAAATTTTACATTTCCTGAAGTAGGAATCGAACCCACAACCTGTCGCGTTTACAGTCGCACGCTTGTGCCTCTGCGCCACGACAGGCAAAATAATCTCACTAATTGTTATTCATTACTATGAAATTTTGCAAAATATATATTGTTAAATATATTATTTCAAAGAAACCATTAGATTGTAATAATCTACTATTTGCGAAACTTTATAAAATACTTTAACGCCGATATGACGGTGGATCTGATTTTTACAATTTTCTTCTTTTATATTGTCAAAACACTCCGTTCACCGCTTTCCACACCCAATACTATAATACCAATAATAACAATTTCATTTTTATTTTTTCTTTTTTTTTTAACTTCACGCTGTGTCCCGCATGTAGCAGGGTAGGCAGAGAGAACCAGAGAACCGACCTGCTAAGACACTACGTTCCCTACTTTCCGCCGAATTGAGGCATTGCGTGCTGAGTGGCGGAACTCAACGCCGCGTTTTGAGTTGTTACCAGAGCGAGGATATGATAATACTAAATATAATTTAATATGTTCACTCCCTGTAGTGTGTATGAACCCACAACCTGTCGCGTTTACAGTCGCACGCTTGTGCCCCTGTTTTTCTCTATCTACCCTATTATGTGCAAGATAATTTAATTACCTTTTGTTTGGCGGAACTCAACGCCGCGCTTTTAAGATGATATTTATATGTATATATATATGGTATAATAAAACAATAATCGTAGTCTATGATTCACTTTTAACAATAATTTACCTTGCAAAGTCAAAACCACAAAAAATAGAGAACGGAGTGTAGTATCACTATATAAAAATCCAAATCGAGATTCGAACTTGTTACCATTCCACATATATAGGTAACTAAGCCAAAAGTTCACAATATCAGAAAGTATATATAATTTTTAAATGTTGAAACATAATGTTGTAATCGATTGCGCCGCGAAACCGGTTGCCGGTCGAGTTGAATTCTTGTACTGACGAAATGCTTGCTAAAAGTGAATCATAGACTATTGTTTTAATATACCCTTATATGCATAAAAATCATCTTAAAAGCGCGGCGTTGAGTTCCGCCACTCAGCACGCAATGCCTCAATTCGGCGGGAAGTGGGGAACGGAGTGTCTTAACACTAGGTTCTCTGGTTCCCTCTGTCTACCCTGCTATAAGCGGGATACAGCGTGAAGTTAGAAAAAATCTTTGCTGAAAAAATCTTTTTTTAGCGGCAGTGTAGGAGCGTCTGACTATAAACGTGGTTGGTTGCCGGTTCGATTCTCATTCATAAACGTTTAAATATAAAATGATTATTATTATATCTAAAATTATTTTCATTTTGTTACTGATAAGATGCGCGGTGTTAAGTTCTGCAAACCAACACTAAATGTCTCAAAATTAAACAGTAGGTGAAGAACGTAATGTCTTAACACTACTTACTATCTGTTTCTCATTATATGCGAGAGTTGTAAAAAATTAAATAGCTTCACGCTGTATCCCGCATATAGCACGGTAGGCAGAGGAAACCTGAAAACCTAGTTTTAAGACACTCCGTTCCCCACCTTCCACCAGATTGAGGCATTGAGTGGAGGAAGTCAACGCCGCGCTTTGCCTTGTTACTAAACCCAGGTAATGAAAATACTAAATTTTTACATTTCCTGGAGTGGGAATCGAACCCACAGCCTGTCGAGTTTACATTCGCACGCTTGTGCAAGACACGACAGGCATTTGAATTATTTGAAGTATATTTTAGAACTGGATTTTTCCTATCGCCTGACATTAAGGTTGACCCCCAAACGCTCTTTACTCTTTGCCTCCATACAATAAATATATATATATATATATATATATATATATATATATATATATATATATATAGATATTTATCTTCACGCTGTATCCCGCATATAGCAGGATAGGCAGAGGGAACCTGAGAATATGTTCTCAGAGTGTCTTAAAACTATGGTGTTAAGACTCTCCGTTCTCTTACAACCATTCCGTACATAGCGTATATATGTATTGATAAATAATATTATTTAATAATACTCAAAGCTTGCAACTCAAATTCGGTTCATATTAATCTATATATAAATAAATGAAGCAAAAACTTTGTACCCCTTTTTACGAAAACTACGCGGACGGAGGAGCATGAAACTTGGCACACTTATAGTTTATATAGAGAAGGAGTGCAGAATGATAATATTTTTTTTTAAATAATGCATAAAAAGTATATTGAATTAATAAAATAAATGTTACACACACTACCATGGTTTGACATCCATGTTTATACGAAGTGACATATACGTTGCTAAAGACAACGCGTTGTTAACGCGTCAACGGGAACAGTAGTAATATTAAATGACTCATACATTTATACGAGTATCTATGAAAGCACAGTGGAGGCGTGATTTCTCTTTCTAAAAGGCTGAAGGTCACTTGATCAATTTTGATTATTTTAAAATGTCAATCTATTGTTAAAATTTAAATATCCTTTATTCTAATAGGTCACTACAATCACTTTTTAATCCGCTCCAAAAAGGAAGAGAGAACTTTGACTGTTTTTATGTGTGTTACCGCATAACTATCATATCAAAGACGAACCGCCAAATATCTTATGATGTGTTCCGGTTCGATCGCACGTAAACCAAGTTTTCCCCTTTCCCACCCATCCTTTCCCCAAAATGGGATGGTTCCGATAGCCGACTACTACATTGTCCTCCCCTTCCATCAGTATCCTCTGGGTTGGCAACGCATCTACAACATCTCTGGTGTTGTAGATGTCTATGGGCGAAGGTAACCACTTACAATCAGGTGGTCCTTCTGCTCGTTTGGCATCCTTTATCCATAAAAAAAACAATTTTGATGATTCTTTTGGATGATAGCTAGTACTTCTGATGTGGTCCCTTTTAAATTTAGTTAACATATGGCGAGTAGTTTTTGAGTTTTTCGTAATAATGTCACTTTTAATGCATTTTATTTGAGTCGGTTTTTTTTTTGCTAAAGTTTCAACTGTATTAGTTTTCTTTTTTTTTACGCGAATCGACCAAAATATGACCTTTTTTAAATATATCTATATAAAGGTGTCCCAAAATTAACGCAAGATTTGACTTTGCCGCCATTTGCTATTATATTCATTATTCATTCGCTATTAAAAGACTAAAATGGCATTTTCTATTTAATTCAAATCTTGCGTTTATTTTGGGACAGCCTATATAAATACGTGAAGCAAAACCTTTGGATCCCTTTTTACGAAAATTGCTTATAGTTTATATAGAGAAGAAATGCAGAATGCTAATTTTTGTTTTAATAAATGCATAAAAAAAATAAAAAACATATTTAAAGTATTGTAATATTTATTTATATATACATTAACTAATATAAGGAACGTAAAAAATCTCATAATATCACTATTTAAGTACAAATTTTTACTTAAAACTACATATTTTTCTAAAAATAAAAATATTTGACATTGACATTAGAAAGCGCGCCAAATGTATACAGTTTTGAAAATCAATTACTATTAATATAAAATTTATTTACAATTTTCTTTTTTAACAAATAGAGAGAGCAGAAATATAAACTTCTAAATAATTATAATTTGAATTATTTGGGAAAGTTCATATATATATATATATGTATATATATATATATATATATATATATAGCAGCAGCAGTGCTATGCTGCTAAGTATATATATATATATATATATATAAAATTTCAACATAAGCAAAAAAGCAATATATGTATAAAGCCGAATACAGTGGGATGTACCATTAAATTCCTAAGTAAGTATAAAAGTCCATTTTGAAATTAAAAAAAAAAAGAATAAAAATTATAAAATAATTATAAATAGTTTTGTGACACAAATGAAAAATAATCTTAAGCCAAAGATAAAAGTAAAGGCATCATAAGCATAAAGCTTCTCTAAATTAGAAACAATTTAAGAATTTTCCGTTCCGCACACAAAATAACATATCTTTAGAAATCAATATTCTAACACGTCAAATTTGATTTAAAACACAGATGTAAACAGCTTCACGCTTAATTTTTAAGGCTGAACTTCTATTTATGTAGTTAAAGTTACAATAGAAGATGTCGTCTGTCTGTGCGATGTTTATTTAATAAAAAATATATACAGTAATAAAAAAAAAAATATATATTCGATTGTCCACAACCCATTATTTGCCCACAATTCTTTCAAAAGTAAAACATAGATTTTCGCTTATGGAAATAAGATTGCTTCTAGGGATTTCTTTTATTATTATTATTATTAGATTTTATGACATTATTCTTTTATTTAACATTTAATCTGTATCAATAATTTTATATTCGTGACAACACCTCTATCGAAAAAACTAAACAAACTAAGCTAATGGATAGACAAATACCCTCAGCTCTGCTGGGGAATAAAAACTGACGTAACTTTAAAATTAAAAATATATATTTTTTTTTTTATAAATTGAAAGTTTTGGGGTGGCTACTTTAAGCATTTTAAAAAATTAAATTAACAATGTTCATTGAGTTTTAATTACCAAAAAACTGAAGTACTTCTCTTCATTGGATAAGTAGTTAAAAATTATTAATAAAAAAGAAAAATAGCTGCAATAATCTTCTAAATAATATGTACAAAGTATTATATATACTATATAATTTTAAAAAAACAAGACAGTGACATTTCAGTACCAAAAAATATTCACTTTTTTTTTTTTTTTTTAACGTATCTCCTGCATAGAAGCAGCGCTATATATGCGTTATTACATAGCTTAACCGTGTGTATCCCTATATAGCAGGGCAGGGGCAGAAGAAACTTAGTGTTAAGATACCCGCTCTCACTTTCGTCGAATTGGCATTGCGTGTTGAGTGGCGGAACTCAACGCCGCGCTTTCTTGCTCCTTGATATAAATCTAGAAGTAAGCACAGAATATCTAGTGTGTTAACACATTTTGCAACTATTTTTCTACGTTTCTAATTCTGAAAAAGTCCTCGGCAAATATAATGAAGCCTCTGAAGCTGGTTGCCGCAAACTCTTAAATATCGTCAAGGAAGGGCAAAAAGTATGAAATTTGCTTTGAAATATCAATGTTGAAAATAGTGCAATATAAACCATTGAGGCTGGATATTTGAAACACGTGAATTCACGTCATCGGCTGCCAGGAATAGAATTTTTTAAATGACGCAAATTCACGTCATCGGTCGCGTGCATGTGAGTGACAAATGACTATTTCGATTAAAAATATAATATATATTATGCATATTTTTTTTTTTTATATTAACAAAAAAACAATAAATTTCAAAAATATTGTTTTTTTTACACCACTTGCTCGTATGATGTTAAATTTATGATCATAAATACAAGGAATAGGCTTAAACTTGTAGCGCCTGTAACTCGATTTCGCGTTTGAGTCCGCAATTATTTTATGGGACAATGTTACAAAAGATCCCAGAAAACGTCCGCGAGTCTTTTCTCCTTCTCTCTCCATTTCAATAATTTAAAAATTGTGAAAAGACGTTTATGTGTTAAAGGTTACTACCTAATTAGTGATTTTATAAATGATAACACACCTTGGGAATGAAAAATGCTCGTGCCCAGTCTATTTCAAAGACATACCATTTCGTCAGTGGACACAAAATATTTGTAAAGCATTTGAATTATGAGAAAATATCCCAAGCTGAGTTTCTTGCGCCGGTTCTTCTCAGGTCTGAGGCATTAAATTTAGTAACCGGTAAAAAAAATTGATACTTTGACGTTCAAAAAATGAAGCTTGTAACTTCTTATTTTGAATAAAATTGTTTGACTTTGACTTTTCTATATCTTTAAATACAAATCGTGCGAGGAATAAATTATTTATAATAAACACTTATTCATATGGAAAATCAATTATACATACTAAATGTACTAATATTATAAATGTTAATGTAAGTTTGTTTGTTACGCTTTCACGCGAAAACTACTGAACCGATTATCATGAAACTTTGTACACATATTCTTAGAGGTATTAAAAAGGATAAAGGATACTAGATAAGTTAGAGAAGGATACTATAGATAAAGATAAAGGATACTTTTTATTCAAAAAAATTGAAAATCTACCTACTTCAAAGTGTTCAAATGAGCGCATATAGATATTATGTAGTATGGACTGATATTGACCACAAGCAAAGACAAGAGTAACAACTAGTATATTATAAACATGAATTGTGACGTAAAAAGTCATATTTACAGATGCCTTTCTTCTTTATCATCTTAGAAATATTTTTATAACTAAGAAACTTCAAGATTAAAAAAAAACTATGAAAAGGCAAATCGTGGCGTTTAGTTACGCCAATTAAAACATAAAAAAATAGAAACGAATTGATAGGAATACGAAACTTCTTATGTTTACTGGAGTATATGAACCCACGACCTGTCGCTACTACAGTCGCACGTTTGAATCTCAACACACGACTGACGTTAAAAAGTTATATATAGTTAATATAAAAATGTTAATCTAGCACGATTTGAATTATCTTTGTTTCTCCGCTCTGGTAAGACAAAGCGCGGTGTTAAACTCCGCCACTTAACATACAATGTTTCGAATTCGGGTTGAAAATTCCGAACAGTGTCTGTAACACTCACTCACTGACTACCCCGCTATGCGAGATAAAGCGTGAAGCTATATATTTTTTTAAGCTTCACGCCGTATCCCGCATATAGCAGGGTAGGCAAAGGGAACTTGAGAACCATAGTGTTAAGACACTCCGTTCTATTAACGTTTCCATTTCCCACTTTCCGCGGAATTGAGGTATTGCGTGCTGAGTGGCGGAACTCAACGCTGCGATTTGCCTTGTTATTAGAATTTATTACATTTTTCCTTTAATCAAGTTTCGAACTCATTACCCTTTGATTTTTAGTAGAATTTAGTTTTTGAGTCATAATTGTGTCATATGCTTATCATTTGACAAACCGTTGTTATCTCTCAAGGTTAACATAATTATATATTTTTTCGTAATTCGTTTTAAATTATATCACAAAGTTATTTAATGTTGCGAAAAATATTTTATAAATTTAAAATAATGTAAATGGAACAGTCACAGGTTCGAGTCCTGTAGTCACTATTTAATAATTCATTTGACAATTATCGCCTACCGTGGCGCAGAGTGCGACTGTAAGCACGACAGGTTGTGGGTTCGATTCCCACTCCAGGAAATGTTAGTATTTACATTTCCTGGGTTTCGTAACAAGGCAAATTTGTTGGAAAGTGGGGAACGGAAATGTTATGAGAGAACGGAGTGTCTTAACACAAGGTTCTCTCTGCCTACCCTGTTATATGTAGGATACAGCGTGAATTTAAAAAAAAATGAATAATTTTAGCTACATTCCAGTGGCCTGTCGTGTCTTGAAGTACAAGCGTGCGAGTGTAAACGCGACAGGTTGTGGGTTCGATTCCCACTTCAGGAAATATTAAATTATATTTAGTATTTTTATTTCCTCGCTCTGGTGACAATGCAGAGCGCGGCGTTTAGTTCCACCACTCCGCACGCAATACCTCAATTTCGGGGAAAAGTTGGGAACGGAAATGTTAAAAGAGAACGTAGTGTCTTAACACTAGGTTACCTCTGCCTACCTTGCTATGTGCGGGATACAGCTTGAAGTTACATAGAGCATAAAAGAAACATGTGTTTTTTATATTCATTAATAGTGTTGAGACACTCTTTTCAATTTTTTTTTCAAGAGAGATATTGCATATTCGCTGAAACTTACTTACACGCCGCGTTTTGTATAACCACAGTAAAGAGAAATGGAAAATAATTTCAATATAACCATTCCCCCTTATGTGTATCGAACCCGCAACGATCACGTTTACAGTCAAACACTGAACAACATTTTTGACCATGCAATTATTAATTTGTAATAATTTAGAAATATACTCATTTTAATGAAAAATGGTGTAACCAATATTCTACAAAAATTAAATTAACGATTTTTTTAATTGTATATCATTTATTTTGTAATTTAAATTTAAATATTCACAGCAATAAAAAAAAATTGTTACAATTTTTAATAATCTATTGTAACTTTCCAATTATTAGATAATCTGTCCTCATTAAAACGTTTTGGCGCCAAAATGTGTGTAAACGTCATTCGCAAAATCAGGTAAGAAAATTAAAATCATTATATTATTTATAAACTTATATAATAGAAATTATCAAAAATTAATACAGATTTGGACATATTTATATATTATTGTTATTTTTGAAACAAATATTTAAGTACATAATTTTTATTTAAACTTTCATATGAAAAAAACAAAAATTGCTCAAAGTTAGTTTATTTCCTCAGGTACTAAAGGTCTCTTTACAAATTCATTAAATTACATTAAAAATAATTTGGAAATTTCAAAATAATTTGTAAAACTATACTAATTATTGCCTTGTAATTTTATATCATTAGCTAATACACTAATTAATGATTTATGAATCTAATGATAATGACTTACCATTTGTTAATGATTACCGTTTACACCATTAGAGGTTGATTCATACATACTTTTTAAATGGAATGGAGATATGGTAAATACTTCGTTCTCAACCAAATCTTTCAAATTTTCACCTCCATAGGAAAGTAGGGGAGAAATTTCTACATCAACATTGTCATCTATGATACCGCCAGCTTCTCTTATATATTTCCTATGCAGCCTTAGCAAGTCCTCCCGAGCAGTGGACGGGCAGTCCTTTTTGACCGAGTCAGCATTTTTCAAAGCAGAAAACTCAACATCTCTAGCCACTTCTAAACAAATAAAGTTCTCGGCAAACTCAAATATATCAAATATGAACTTTTCTATTTTTTTAATACCATTAGGTTCTGAAGGTTTTTGACGGACTCCATTTTCATCTACATAAGGAATCTTCTTCTTAGCAACATGGAGCTTCAATTTGGATTCATAATCACAGATTTTTACAAGGAATTCTGATGAGAAATAGTGATTGCAGATGTTGCCGGCAGAGAAAGTGAGTTGGCCGTCTGGGTTCCTTCTTTCAGCAGCTTCATCAGTCAGTTCTGAATATTCCACTACTTTATAATATCCATTGACTCGGCATACAACACCCACAGGTTCAGTTGGTGAAGATTTTCTCACGGCCTTTTAGCGCACAATCTCACATTTTTGCTCTTACAGTATCCAATGAAGACTGGATCGGCAACTTTTATTAACAGATTGTCAACTGAATGAGCATGTAAATGAAGGAGAACACCTCTCTTAGCAATGTCTTTCAACACCCCTTGGCTCTTAAGTGCTCTGTAAATTCCTCCATTGCCGTCAGGAGCTGGCATGAGAGATAAGTGATGCTCTGTCAAAAATATTCTTCCATCAAAATCAAAGCAGGGTAGCCTTCCTTGTTCAAAGAACACAATGTCTTCTTCGTTCAAACCAAAATAATTGTGGCTTCTAAGAGAACTTCGGCTGTGAGAGCCCTAGTATTGTTCAAGTCATGATATACAAGTTATTTTACCTTCTTTTCCAGTTCTTTCTTCAGCCATTTGTTGAACACGGAGGATTCTTTCGGCTTGAATTTGGAATAAAGGTTTTACTAGATGGAGTGGGCTGCATCGTACGTGCCCCCTTTCGGATGTCCAGACCCCAGCCTGGTCGCCTGACACCGCCAAGCTGCTGGCAAAACTCCAACCTTTCCGTCGAGATTTCACCGAATCCAATAATATTTTTGCGTGCTCCTTTGATTTTATCCTGGGTCAATCCTGGCACGGATTCATAATGGAGTCTGGGGTATGGAAAATCAAATCGTGGTCAAACTTTTCTAGAATAACTTTAGTAGTATCCATAGCCCGTTGGAACAATTCGTTAACTTCGAGGAAGTCCAACTTTCGGATTTCGTTGGATAACTGTTCCCGCTCATCTTGATTTAATTCCGGCCAGTATTTGAGGAGATGGTCCTGGCCGTGAGCTTGATCAAAATCACTCATAATGTTATCCGTGTGGTATTGTCCTAGGACGGTTCGCGGTATAATAATATTAAATCCTATCGCCGTGATTAGAAAGTGCGGACTGCCACATTATGCTCAGCCCCACCACAAACGTAGACACACGTCGTTCTCGCTAACATTCCGATATTTTCTGTTTATTTACATTTTGTGAATTGTAAACGTGTTTCTAGATGATTATTTTTCTAATTACATTACGTTTTTTGCTGTTTTTGGATACATTTGGTAGTTGATAGCGGTTAATGTATTGGGTTGTTATGTCAAATGTCAGTGTTATGTCATTTGTGTGTGATGTAATGACGTTTTAGATTTCGTTTGAAAATATAGGAATTTTAATAATTAAATTAATAAATGAATAAAAAAATATATTTAATTTTGTTATTCTAATGAAGTAAGTTTTAAAAATGTTTAATATTTAACAAAAAGTGACAGATTAGTATATTTATATATTACACAACATAAATAATAGTTTGAAAGGATCAAATATTCAATAATTTTACTTAATTTTATTATGATTTTGTTATATTATGCTTTTCCTATCGTATGAAATGAAATGTCTTTTATTAGAGATGGCCAGCTTGGAAAATATAGGATATCGAGTTTAAATTGACGTAAGTAGAATTGGTATCGAGTTCAGTAACTCGAGTCAATCAAAAGGCAGCTACCCTGTAAAATATTATTCATTACCACTAATCCTTTATGTTGTGTGTATACCTATTGTAAATATTTATTTTGTTATAGGTGAAGGTCGCTGTAGTGTTACTGGAACTTTTTAAACATACAATTTCTGTGTTAGTTAACCTCTTTTTTACCGATCAATACTCCTTTGTATGTTCTTCATACAACGTGACATTAGCTTAGTGATTTGTGCTCAACTGACACGTTGGAAGCGCCATAATTAAAGAACTAAACTGAACTTAAAGAAGCACGTTTGATAAAATGTATAGCAGGGTAGTCATAAAGAACCTTGCGTCGAGACACTCCGTTTGCCGTTTTCTGAGGGGAGAAAAGACAATATAATAATATAAAATAATAATAGAATCGAACCCACAACCTATCGCGTTTTCATTCACGCTGTCCCGATGCGTCACGATTATTCTATTAAAAGACCTCTATAAAGTGATAACTGTTATTAATTATTGGTTCTTCCAATAAAGCAGTGTATGCAGAGAGAACCTGGTATTAAGACACTCCACTCTCCTTTTTTTTACATATGTATATACTTATTAGATTTACCACGCAAGTCTTACAAGTTTTCTACGTATCGGTATATTTTCTGTTTTTTTTTCTTTATGCAAATTAATTTAAAAGATCATTATAAAATAAATAGAAGATTTTTTTTATATTAACCATTTAAGTCGAATTTAAACTGAAATTGAATTAATAATTTTGTTCGTACATGGAAATTTTCTTATCAAAAAAATGTTTTACTAAAATATATATTTGTAATTATTGATTGATCTCGAATAAAAAAATATTCTTAGCTTGAGTTGATCCGTTTTTAATTTAATAACCATTCTAGAGATGAATAAACGGAAAAAAATATAATATAGATATAGATATAGTTTTAGCATTTTTTTACAATATCGATATATCGGTAAAATAATCAATATTTTTCGTCCATCCCTACGCCATGTGGAACTGTCAGAAAGAAATGTCAGATCGTCATAACTCACACGCTAGTTTACTATTTACAATATTAAATTTTATATTAAAAACATTGTTTTTTATAATAAATTACACAGTAAATTTAATAATAATTATTATAGAACACATTTTCGATGTGAAAATGACTGAGAAAAACAAGAAACGGAAACAAAACCCAAATCAAATATCTAACCAAACAATACATAAGAGAGGTGCAATAGATGCCAATTGGCAAAAACTGCTAACTAGCTCATTAATGGAAGAAAAAACGGAGAAAGTAGCAGAGAAAAGTAACTACACAGGCACATTCCGTAGAGCGCGAAAGAAAAATAAAGATATAAACAATGTCAACATGAACACACTTAAAATAAGCAATGGAAACCACAGTGAGTGTAATAAAACTGAGAAAACGGAGAGAAAAAAGAATAATTTAACTAAATTCATTGCGATGGACTGCGAAATGGTTGGTGTGGGGTACGATGGCAACGATCACATGCTGGCTAGAATTTCAATAGTTAATAAATTTGGTGACTGTATATATGATAAATTTGTTAAGGCTAGAGAAGAAGTAGTTGATTATAGAACTGATATTAGTGGAATTAGGAAAGAAGATCTATTAAAGGGCGAAGATTTTGCCGTGGTACAAAAGGAAGTATCGGAAATAATTAAAAGGAAGGATCCTTGGCCCCAGATTATTGGGAGTCTGGAAAATAATTTGAGTGTGTTGTTTCTTGTCACATCCAGTAATATACGGAATCACGTCAAGATATAAACCATTTAGAAAGGTATGACTGTCATATATTTATTAACTAATGACCAGTTCAGCATTGGCAAAAAAAAAATATACTTAATTTAAGCTTAGTATTCTTACTTACTATATCAAAATAAAGAAAATTCTTAAAAAAAATAAATATTATGGTTAACTCAAAATTTACTTGTAATTCAACTAAATTTAAATGCAACCCATCAAAAACACTAGTTATCATACAGTGGCGAAACATGCATACAACTCAATTCCACCAGCTTGCTAACTTTTGCAGTACGAATGCCAGACTCAAAAGAAAAATTCAGCTGGTAAAATGTGAGCATCAAAAAGCAGGAGTCCTTCAAAGTGTATCTGTTTCAAAGGTATCATTGTCACTAATTAATAATTGTAAAGTATTGACAGAGGGAAAAAAAAAAAATCCGCTATTGTGTTTCATGCCCAGGTTCTTCCCTCAAGGTCATTACTTATCAGTATCAATTATTTGATTTGATTTAAAAAGGTCATCACCAAAATTCAATGGTGATTCCCACTAAAATGCGCTAACATCTATATACTGGTTTCCCTAAATATATCAGCTTCCCTTAATTTCTCAAGCTTTGCTAAATTTTACTTTAAAGCCACTGCTATCATATAAAAGTATGTTATGGGTAACCCTTAAAAATGCTAAATTACATTCACTGAGAAACCGCACTTGCTGCATTGCCTTTGGTAAATTATTTGGCGTTCAAAAAAATGCTTTGCTTAACTTCTTATTTTTGAATAAAATTATTTGACTTTGACTTTGACTTTGGCTTTTTTGTTTCTTTTTTCTTTTTATTTATTATTTGTGACAATGTTCATATCATAAATAGAACTGCCTGATCTCTCAATACTTCCAGACTCTAGTTCGAGATCCATACTTGATTTTTTTTTTTTTTTGTTTTAGTCTATGTTATAAAATGGATTATAAGTTAGTTATATATTGCCACATTTGAAGCACCACGATTAAAAAACTGAACTGAACTAAGCTATATGTTGTTATTGAGTTATATAGACATTATGTTTGATATTTTAATTATAATCTCTTTATAAATGCAGAATGCAGAACAGAATACCTTTTCATCCGATTCTTTCGACTACCCCCAAGTTGCAATGCTCAATGCTTTTGAGAAAATATTGTAAAGACCCTTTTTTTAGCAAGTGTCTACGCAGAGAGTATAGTGTTTAGTCCCTCCTCTTTCCGTCCACATTTGAGGCATTGAATTTTAAGTGGTAAAACTCAAAACTTACTGTGTTTGCAGCAGAAAGATGAAAATAATTTATATATAGGTTCACCCTACTGAATCAGATCAATAACCAATAGCTAATGACAAATGTTACTTGTGTTGTAATAGCCTCTTCTTACTTTAATTTTTAACGGACTAAAAAAGAATACACATACACATAGCTTCGCGCTGTATCCCGCATATAGCAGTGCATGCAGAGGGAACCTAGTGTTAGGCACTCCGCTCCCCACTTTCAGCCGAATAGAGGCATTACGTGCTAAGTTGCGGAACTCAACGCCACGTTACCATACCCAGGAAATGAAAAATTCCATTTCATGGAGTGGTAACCGAACCCGCAACCTGTCGCCTTTACAGTCGCACGCTTGTGTCTCAAGACACGACAGGCGTTACGTTTAAACAACAACTTATTATTGCCTGTACCAATTTTGGTGATTCTTTTTTTATATGATAGCTAATGCTTGTGATGTGGTCCCATTTAAATTTAGTTACGATTAATCGTTATATTTTTTTCTGTTTCATTTGAACTCAATTTTCTTTTTTTATTTAAATTTTAATAATTATCTATCATTTTTTTTTTTAATTTACAGATAACTAAAGGCAGTACACCATCATTAAAAAGACTAGCGAAAGAGATATTAAACATAGACATACAGCACGGTGAGCACAGCTCCGTAGAAGATGCTAAAGCAGCAATGCAGTTATACTGCACCGTAGCTAAGAACTGGGAACAAATATTGAGTGAAAAGAAAGGATATAGCAAAAAATTTGTTGAAAGTTAGTCTTTTTAATTATTTTGTATATATATATATATATATATATATATATATATATATATATATATATATATATATATATATATATATATATATATATATATATATATATATATATATATATATAAAGAAGAAAAAACGTGAAACGTGAAGCAAAAACTTTGGACCCTTTTTACGAAAATTACGTGAACGGAGGAGCATGAAACTTGGCACACTTATAGTTTATATAGAGAAAGAGTGCAGTATGCTAATATATTTTTTTAAATAATGCATAAATAGTATATTAAATTAATAAAATAAATGTTACACACACTACCATGGTTTGGCATCCATGTTTATATAAAGTGACATATACGCTAGGCAACGCGTTGTTAACGCGTAAACAGGGATACTAGTATATAAAATAAGATGTAGCGCAGCGTTAAGTTACAACACTTGCCAAGTGGGAGATAGAGAATAGAGTGAAGATATGCAACAATGATGGGGTCAACTATATATAGGTATAATTAGATAAAATGCAGTGTTATGTTCCGCCAATTGTAATGTCTTGGATTTTGTATGAAAACACAGAATCGTACGAAGATATATGATAGATGATAGATAATTTGATAAACCGCGGCGTTGAGTTACGTCAAGTGTAATGTCTTAAATTTCGAAGGAACGTGAAGAAGTGAAGATTTGCCTTAATAAAAGTTTTAAGTACATATAGTTTAGTTTGTGGCATTTAACTCCGTTATTTAATAAGCAATGTGTTTTTGAAGGAAAGTACAGAATGGAGTGTTTTGACTCTATGTTATTTGCTAATTTAAGTATGTTTTTTTTTTTTCTGTAAAAAGATTAAAAATAATTGATATTAAATAATAGATAATGATCTTTGCATTTCTTTTTATATTTAAATTATTTTTATTTCTCCGTCCTGGCAAGATATAGCGCGGCGTTGAGTTCCGCCACTCAACACGTACATACATACATTTTCACTACAAATTGTTACAAAAATAAATCTTTATTCCTTCATACAAGCAATGTGTTAAAAAGCTTAGTGGTCAGAGCACTTGGACTTTAAACAAGAAGCGCGGGTTCGAGTCCCGCTGCGTTTGTTAAATGTTTGATATTTGTCTTATTTCGAGTGTTAATTGGCGGAAGTTAACTCCGCGTTATATTTCAAGTGTGTCAAGTTAAACAATTCGCGGTGTTCAGTTCCGGAAACTTGCTAAATTACTCCAAATAAACGGAAAGAACGTCTTTTTTTCGCTATAAAATGTTTAAAACAATCTTTATTCCTTCATACAAGCAATGTGTTAAAAGGCTTAGTGGTCAAGTCAAGTGCGGGTTCGAGTCCCGCTGCGTTCAAATTTTTATACGTTTTCTAAATATGCTTTTTGTTTGTTTGTTTGTTTGTGATTGACACTTTAAAAACTATCAGAAATGTATATATTTTTAATCATTATTTATGATAATCGACGGAACTTAACGCCGCGTTATATTTCAAGTGTGTCAAAATAAACAATTTGCGGTGTCCAGTTACGCAAATTACTCTAAATGAACGGGAAGTGGAGAATTGAATAAGTGTCCATAGATTCTCTTTTAGTGATATTTCATAATTTTTGCCTTTAATTTGATTTGTATGATTTTTTTTTTAAATATAATATTGTGTTTATATTTGTGTTTTATTTTAATAAAAATATATATTTGAAGTTAAAAAAAAAGTTGTTTTTTGAATCGTAATTGAAACTTGATGTAACGAAAATGCGTCACAATAAAGAAATAAGGTCAGTCGTGTGTTGAGGCACAAGCGTGCGACTGTAAACGCGACAGGTTGTAGGTTCATACACACTACAGGGAATGAACATATTAAATTATATTTAGTATTTTATTTTCTCTCTCTGTTGACAAGGTAAACCGCGGCGTTGAGTTCCGCCGCTCAGTTCTTAAGAATAGCTTCTTTGGTCCCCTCTACCCCGCTATGTGCAGGATACAGCGTGAAGATAAGAAAAGAAAGAATTAAATATATGTATAGGATTAAGTCGGTGAGAGAGTGAGATAGAAAATATAATACAGTTTTAATTGGTTCAAATAACTTTTTTTTTTAACTTCACGCTGTAGCCCGCATATAGCAGGGTAGGTAGAGGGAACCTAGTGTTAAGACACTCCATTCTCTTTCAACAATTCCGTGGCCCACTTAAACAATTAATTACATAATTCGGTGCAGGGGTTTGGAAGATATGAGGTAATAAAGGATATTACAAACATACATGATACGCGCGTACATAACCCTCTGACAGTCGGGTAAAAAAACAACTAATTCAGTCCATATATATATATTTATAGATATATTATAAGACATTGGGTACAATATTGATATTTAATAAGGGTGGGTTCTGTATGGGGTTCATTTGGGGGTAATACTGAACACGTTCCTCAGCAAACTGTTCAGGTTTCTTCACTGGAACCCTGGTTTGCTGTAAAAAAGTAAAAAATTATAATAATAATAACTTCTGACTGTATCCCACGTAAAGTTAAGACACTCCGTTCTCCACTTTCCGCCTAAAGTCGAGTAATTCCGTGTTCCGTGGGAGAAATGAAAATGAGAAGGAATTCCTTAGCGCATCATGTATTCATCGTGCGGGTGTCCATGGCGTTGCAGAGAGAGGAGTTTGGAGAGTGTCTGCGACTGACGACACTACGTGTAGGTTTAAGGGGCCCTTTTAAATGGGCATTAACGTTCACAAACACTGTCCGCGCTCCTCTCTACCTAACCAAATTTGAAAAGATCCTACTAATGCCGTCTTCGAAATTCGTGCTAGAAATGAACTGATAATAGTTCTAGACAGGCCGATATCTTTTAATAGATTATAGAGAGATTTCGCTGTTATACCTCTCGCACCTATATCTATATATATCTATCGCGTATAAATTATTATTATTTTTTTTTAACTTCACGCTGTAACCCACCTTACTTAGCAGGGATGCCAAGCCCAGAGGAACCAGAGAACTAGTGTTAAGAGACTCCGGTATACTCTTTCAACAATTCCGTTCCCCACTTTCCCGCCGGGTGAGGGCATTGCATGTTAGTGGCGGAACTCCAGCGCCCATACGCTTTGTCTTGTTACCAAACCCAAGAAGTAAGAAAATACTAAATTTTACATTTCCTGGAGTGGGGAATCGAACCTTCCCACAACCTGTCGCGTTAACAGTCACGCTTGTGCCTCTGCGCGACATAAATTCATCGTAAAAATAACCGTATATATAATACTATATTCATGTCTTTCTGTCTTTTCTACCTTCACGCTGTATCCGGGTTGGTAGAGAACATGACGTCACGAGTGTTAAGACATTACGTTCTCCTTTTTAAAATTTCCTTTCCCACTTTCCGCTTCAAATCTATATAACTTCGCTAAATGTCATGTGTTTAATATAAGAAGCCAAAACCGAGAATATGTTTATAAAAACTTTTAACTTCACGCTGTAACCCTTTACATAGTGACAGAAGCAAAGTGCAAGGTTCTCTTACAACAGAATTCCGTTCCCCACTTTCCCATAAATTAAGGCATAAGCGTGTTGAAGGCCTGGCGGAACTCAGCGCACCTCACTTGCTTTGCCTTGTTGCAAACAGGAAATGAAAATACTAAATTTACATTTTCACCAGGTGAAAATCGAACCCGCAACCTGTCGCATTGCCCCAGGCACGACAGGCGTCAACAACAGTTACAAAGCAAGATTTATAAATTTTAAATTTTATGCTAATCCTTATGTAGAATCTATATTACTTTAAAAAGTTACACCAATAAAAAGTTCGAAAGCAGTTTTCACGTGATGGGAACAAACACACAAGTGCTCAACTCTCCTTTCTCTCTACTCACCCCTTGGCTCTTTTACTGAAATGCATCATTTTCATATGTTTGCCCATATATAGAGGTTTATAGCAAGAAAACGTCACTGGGGCAGAGGCACTTGAAACTCTTTGTATTCGATCTGTTTGTATGCATCGCCCATACGTGGCCTTTTAGACGTTTTACTGTCTGTAAAAAAAAAAAAAATAAAAGACATTCCATATATTGTATTCTTTAAATAAAGTAATAATAAAAAAACGCCTGTCGTGGCGCAGAGGCACAAGCGTGCGACTGTAAATGCGACAGGTTATGGGTTCGATTCCCACTCCAGGAAATGGAATTTTTCATTTTCGTTCTACCTACCCTGGTAAATGCGGGATATAGCGTGAGACACTCCGTTCCCTCTTTCCTCCGAATTGAGACATTGCGTGCTGAGTGGCGGAACTCAACGTTGCGCTTTGCCTTGTCACCAAACCCAGGAAATGAAAATACATTTCCTGGAGTGGGAATCGAACCCGCAACTTGTCGTTTAAAAAAAGATCATGCTTTGGCAAACGTCAATATAGATTTGTATATTTAAGATTTTTTTTAAAATTATATTTTTATTTATATTCTTGTTTTAATCAAAGTCAATAAAGATCATTGTCTTAAATAGTTTCGTGGAAAAAAAATAAAATCATATATATTTTTTTTATTGTTGTAAGAGAACGGAGTGTCTTAACACTAGGTTCTCTGGTTCCCTCTGTCTACCCTGCTATATGCGGGTTACAGCGTGAAGTTAAAAAAAAAAGAAACAAAATTACCAGGTCTCTATAATTCTAAAGGTGCGATTTATTCATGTATTGTTTTCTATAACTATAATTATTTCATTTGGCATCCATATTGTACATGTGTACATATGTAATCCGCCATTTTGGAAAGGCGGCCATTTTAAATTTACAATGATACAAAACGTATTATAAATTATATTGTCGGCAGAACTAAATATATGTTAGACAAAAAACAAAACACAAACTAGACACTCATTTAGCGCAGTGGAACTGGTGGGTTCAATAAACTAGGAGAAATTATTATAATTAAATTATTTTCATTTTGCGTTGGTAAGAGAAAACGCGGCGTTGAGTTCCGCTATAAAATACGCAACGTTATAATGACTTAGTCTCTTAAAGGCTCTCTTAAGATAGGGGGCCTTGGGTACGAGCCCCCAGCGTTAAGGGGGCCTTATGTTTATATATATGTACCGAAGTGTACAGGTGTATAGGTTTAAGGTCGCCAGGTAAATATTGGGCATTACATTGCAAAAAAACAAGCTCTGACATCTTAAAGATCTAAAAAAAAGGTCATGTCTAAAATTCGATAGTGAAATTACTAAATACCTACACATCTTATACCGGATTCCCTAAATATACCAGCTTCTTTAAAAATTACCGGCTTCCCTAAATGTACAGGCTTCTTAAAAATTTACCGGCTTCGCTAAATATACATCGACTACCTTCACATCCTATACCGGCTTCCCTAAATATACACCGGCTTCTCTAAAAATTACCGGCTTCCCTAAATATATGTACCGACTTCTCTAAAAATATGTTCCGGCTTCCCTAAAAATATGTACCGGCTTCCCTAAATATACAAGCTTACCTAAATATACCGGCTTCTTTAAAAATTACCGGCATCCCCAAATATATGTACCGGCTTCGCTAAATATACATCGGCTTCCTTAAATATACACGCTTACCTAAATATACCGGCTTCCCTAAATATACACCGGCTTCTCTAAAATTTACCGGCTTGTCTAACTAAAGTTTTCACCCCTCGCTCACTGTTGGACACTCCACTCCCGTCTTCATATACATACCTTATAAGATTTACCGCACACATCGCATAGATGCTCTCCGTCCGGTTCCTTTTTGTTTTTCCCTTCGTGTATATTATTCATATGAGCCACCATTATTTTTGCTGTTTTAAATGGCTACAATTAAAGAAAGAAAAGAAAAAAATAGAAAATACTTTAGTGATGTTGATTAAAATATTGTATTGTCATGTAAGAAATTGTTTTTTTAGCTTCACGCTGTATCAGTAATATGTAGTGACAAATACGTTGACGTTGTTTAAGACAACGCGTTGTTAACGCGTCAACGGGGACATTAGTTATTATAATTTGGCACTTCTATATAGAAATGGCAATATTTTTTAGCTTCTCGCTGTATTCCGCATATAGCAGGGTAGGCAGAAAGAACCTGAGAACCATAGTGTTAAGACACTCCGTTCTCTTTTAACATTTTCGTTCCCCACTTACCGCAGAGTTTAGGCTGATTGGCGGAACATAACACCGCGTTTATTCTGTCACCAGAGCAAGGAAATGAAAATACTAAATATAATTTAATATCTTCATTCCCTGCAGTGTGTATGAACCCACTACCTGTTGCGTTTACAGTCACACGCTTGTGCCTCAGCACAGGATATGAACATATTAAATAATATTTGAAATTTTCATTTCCTCGCTCTGGTAACAAGGCAAAGCGCGGCGTTGAGTTCCGCCACTCACGCAATGCCTCTTTAAAGAGAACGGAGGGTGTTAACACTAGGTTCCCTCTGCCTACAAATACAAATATTCTTTATTGCACACAAATAAACAAATAACATAGAAGTAGTAATAGCGTACAATAAGGCGGCCTTATCGCTTAAAGCGATCTCTTCCAGACAACCTTTGGATATTGGAGTTGTATAAAGTAGTGGTAAGCGGTGCACTAATATTAAAAATTAAATATATATTAATAGAAAATACAAACTAAATACATATATACATACAAACATACATACATACATACAGACAAACATACATACATACAAACATACATACATACATACAAACATACATACATACATACATACAAACATACATACATACAAACATACATACATACATACATACATACAAGCATACATACATACATACATACATACATACATACATACAAACATACATACATACATACAAACATACATACATACAAACATACATACATACATACATGCAAACATACATACATACATACATACATACATACAAACATACATACATACAAACATACATACATACAAGCATACAAACATACATACATACAAACATACATACATACATACATACATACATACAAGCATACATACATACATACATACATACATACATGCATACAAACATACATACATACATACAAACATACATACAAACATACATACATAAATAGATTATATGTGTCAAAAGAAAATAAATAAATAAACAAAGGACCAAAATTAAATATTTAAATCATGATTCTTAAGTAGATTTTTAAAAATAAATAAACTTTGCCTACCCTGCTATATGCGGGATAGAGCGTGAAAATAACAAAAAAAATTTTTTTTTACCTTAAAACAAACCCTGCATTGATATTTGATTCGTTTCAAATGATCCCAATCTATGTGGTCTATCATACACCATTTTGTTGCGAACTTTTTCCCGCAAAAATTGCACGTGTGTCTGAAATATGGAAATGTATGGACAATTGTATTTTATATTTAGATGTAAAAAAAAAAAAAAAAATGCAGATAGATAATAAATAATTTTTAATCAAAGTCAAAATATTCTTACCAAAAAGACTATTTCGTTTCCTCTTAATTTTCGTCCGATTGGATGCATTTTAAAGTGAGTGTGAATCAACAATTGCTGATTTTATACCAAACCCAGAAATGTGTGTTTAGTATTTTATTTCCTGGGTTTGTTAAGAAGGCAAAGCGGGCGTTGAGTTCCGCTACTCAGCACGCAATGCCTCAATTCGACGGTGTATGGAACAGAGTGTCTTAACGACTAGGTTCTTTCAGGTCTCTCTGCTCACCCTGCTATATGTGATGCAGCAGCTAAAAATTTTTTAAATACTTACATATAACTGCTGTCATCAACGTGTTTCTTACTCAATTTCATATGGTTATTATAACAATCTCGACTAGAGAAACTCTTTCCGCACTCTCTGCATTGGTAGAGAGCGCCATTCTCTCTCTCTCTGTGGTTCCTAGTGTGTCGCGCGAGGTTTCTCTTCCATTGGAACAGTTTGCCACATATTGGGCATGGATAGGTTACGCCTTCGTGGATTACACTTTAATAAAAAAACGAAAAACCGTAAAAAATAGAAAAAGCCGTAAAAATGTTGTATATTTTTACGATTTTATAGAGGAAGGTTGTGAAAAAATCGTAATTTTACGGTTTTGTTCAAAATAGTTGCTTCAAAAATATTTATTATATTCTATGTACATATTTTTATAGGCAGAAACATTCACTCCGTATTTAATTTAAAAAAAAAAACTATAAAAAAAATCGTAAAAAAGTAGTTTTACGATTTTATAGAGAAAGGTTGTCCAAATATCGTAAAGTTACGTTAGTTTAGTTTAGTTTTTAAATCATTTTTTTTTGTAAAAAAAAAAATATTATAAAATAAAAAAAACCGTCAAAAAAAATTGTAAAAATCGCATAGTTTTACGATTTTCAACAGGAAGGGACAAAATTCTTTTATTTTAATTTTGCTTCAAAAATATTTTTCATATATATATATGTACATATTTTTTTAAATACAGACATACATTACATTTAAAATTTTTTTTTATTAAAAATTATTACTCATTGAATCTTTTTTTATTAATCAATCCTAATGCCTATATTTAAAAAAATGTATACAAGTACTTATCAACATATTCACGCTTAGTACCAAAAAAAATGATTTTTTTTTATTAAAAAAAAAACTTACACATGAGACCTATAGCTCTTCTTAGAGTGGAAGACTTTATTACAGCCTTTACAAGGTATAAACATTTTCTCATTCGGCTTCTCTTCCTTATTATTTGGTAATAATCTGTAAAAAATTTAGAAAGCAAATACAAATAAAGTAAGCTATAAAAGCTAGTTATGTGTTATATATTTGAAATGTGCTAATTAAGTACTTTCATTTGACACCCCACACGGTACACGTCAACGATTTTTTTGTTTTTATTCATGACGTAATTGCCTCTAGAGGGCGCCATATTGAATTAAGAGTGACGTCACATATCTAAGAACACTTGGAGTATCAATACCTATCTAACGTCACCTTAATTATATAATTCGGTCCAGGTGTTTGGGAGATATGAGGTAATAAAGAATATTACAAACATACATGATACGCGCGAAATACATAACCCTCCGACAGTCGGGAGAAAAAGAAAGAAAAAAGAAATTTTTTTTAGTGTAACAAACCCTTCTCCACTTTCCTAGCGCCTATGTTATTACAAAGGGATTTTTTTTATTTGCGACGGTAAACGCGACAGGTTGTGGGTTCATACACACTACAGGGAATGAACATATTAAATTATATTTAGTATCTTCATTTTCTGGGTTTGGTAACAAGGCAAATTGCGGCGTTGAGTTCCGCCACTCAGCACATAACTCAATTCGGCGGAAAGTGGAGAACGGAGTGTCTCTAGCGTGAAGATTAAAAAACGAAATAATTCATACTTACTTTAAATGGTATTTTAAAGTCATTTTATTCGCAAATATTTTCCCACAACAGTCACATTGCGGTTTCTCTTGATGTGCCACAGTCCGGTGGTATGATAATTTCGACCTAGTACTGTAAAAATAGAAAAAATTATAAATAAAAAAATATATAAATTATAATAAAAAATACAGTCTAGATTACCTACATAAACCTATACTGGCTTACTTATATATATCGGCTTACTTATATATATCGGCTTACCTATTTATACCGGCTTACCAATATAAAATTTTCACCCTTCGCCACT
>JAKGSA010000781.1:58583-68851 GCA_033558755.1 Philaethria dido
GCTCGGTCCCACCTATCGCGTAAGTCCGGGGTATTACTGTATATACATACCTAAATTTCTTATCAGGACAGTCGGGACAGGCGTATCCTGGCATTTTCTTGGCACAATCGTGTTCTAACATTATTCTTTTTAACGTAGTTATTAAATTGCATTCTCGACATCTAGAAAAAAAAATAAAAAAAATAGTAAAAAAAAATAAAAAATATGTGTGTGTGTGTATAGTTGATTACAACATTAAAAAAAAAAAAGTTTAGATAGAACCCCTACAGAGGCCCTATGGGCCAACCCGATGTCCCGTCCATATTCATGGACGGTGAAGAAACCCATGGCCATAGGCCTAAGAGCCTGAAGCCATCACCCCTCCTCCCCCAAAAGGGAGGAGAGTGAAGACCCCTGACAAATTTAGTTAAGATCTTATGAGTAGTTTTTGAGTTATTCGTAATTATTGTACTTTATAGTCTTCTTTAATATATCTATAATTTAATTTCCCAATTTTATTCTCATATATGGTAAGACAAAACTCATAGAAGATACAGGATGTTTGGAAAGGAATAAAAGTAATGTAATTATAATCACTCCCCCTCATCTGTATGAACTCACAACCATCGCGCTTACAGTCAAACACTTCCACTGAGACACTATAGTTTTTTTTATCTTCACGCTGTATCCCGCACATAGCAGGGTAGACAGAACTTCAAAGGGAACCTGAGAACCTAGTGTTAAGACACTCCGTTCTCTTTCAACATTTCCGTTCCCAACTTTCTACACAATTAAAAAAAAGACATTGCGTGTAAACTGACGGAACTCAACGCCGCGTTATATCTTACTACCTATCTAACTTCAAGCTTTATCCCTAGCGAGGTAGTCAAAGAGAACAGAGCTAAACGCTACGGTCCCTGCATTCTTTCATCACTCATCATGTCGACGTACCCAAAATACCTGAGCACGTTCTTATATCTTACTATAGTAGAAAAATTATAAATTAAATATAATCACTTCCACTTACGTGTATGAACCCAGAACCAGCGTTTACAGTCAAACACTTCCACTGAGTCACTATAGTTTTTTTTATCTTCACGCTGTATCCCGCACATAGCAGGGTAGACAGAACTTCAAAGGGAACCTGAGAACCTAGTGTTAAGACACTCCGTTCTCTTTTAACATTTCCGTTCCCCACTTTCTACACAATTAAAAAAAAAGACATTGCGTGTAAACTGACGGAACTCAACGCCACGTTATATCTTACTATAGTAGTAAATATAATAATTTCCCCCTCATGTGTATGAACTGACAACCATCCCGTTTAAAGTCAAACACTTCCACTGAGTCACTATAGTTTTTTTCTTAATAATATATTATATATAATACTTACTTAAAAGCGGAGAGATGTAATTTTCTATGAAATTTAATATTTTCTTTCGTTAAGAAATGCGCTTTACATACATCACATGTGTAGTCGTGGTCTGCTTTCTGAAAAAAAAATGCCACATCTAAAAAAATACTTCCAATCTTTTTTTAAAAAGAAATTGAGAGTATTAAAAAAAGTTTAAAAGTATATATTATTATTATAAATAGAATTTTAATAAAAAAAAGAATATTTAAAGAAAAAATAACAAAATAAATAATTCTATTAAAAAAAACATACTGTATTCAATAATTTAGGATTGTGTTTAATAAATATTACATTTTTTTTTATCTTCACGCTGTATATATGCGGGCAGAGAGAAGAGAAGTGTTAAGACACTCCATTCTCTTTCAAAAACTCCGTTCCCAACATTCCACCGAATTGAGGTATTGCGTGTTGAGTGACAGAAATCAAGGCCACGCTTTGCCATGATACCAAACCTAGGAAATTAAACATTTCCTGGAGTTGAAATCGAACCCACAACCTGTGATGTTTACAGTCGCACGCTTGTACCTCAAGACACGACAGGCTTTAATAACAATAACTACTAATACTAACTCTACTAATCATAAGAATTAAAAAAAAAATGGCGCATGGAGCAGAGGCACAAACGTGCGACTGTAAACGCGACAGGTTGTGGGTTCGATTCCCACTCCAGGAAATGGAATTTTTCATTTCCTGGGTTTGGTAACAAGGCAAAACGCGGCGTTGTGTTCCGCCACTCAGCACGCAAATGCCTCAATTCGGCGGAAAGTGGGGAACGGAATTGTTGTAAGAGAACGGAAAGTTTTAACACGTCGTTTCTCAGGTTCCCTCTGCCTACCCCGCTATATGCGGGATACAGCGTGAAGTTAAAAAAAAATTAAATAAAAAACAAACACCCTATATATAAAAAAAACAAAAACTTATTTTTAATTAAAAAAACTCACCGAAAAATGTTTGCCAGTATCATGAAAGTCCTTCAACTTTTTCGTATTAAAGCCTATAAGGCACAGTTCACACTTGTACTTCAACTTCTGGAACTCTCCGCTCGACAGATCTCTCTCTCTCACCGTCCACATCTCTTCTTCACTCATTGTATACAATTCCACTAATTTTTCCGGTAAGTTTAGTAATCTTCGCGTTTTTTTGTCTTTTAACTCCTTCTTTAACAAAAAAAATAATAAAAAGTGGGGAACAGACATGTTAATAGAACGGAGTGTCTTAACACTATGTTCTCAGGTTTCTTTTGCCTACCCTGCTATATGCGGGATACAGCGTGAAGTTAAAAAAAAAAAAAATCACAAAAAAAACCAACTTTAAATAAAATACAAACGCTTGTCGTGGCGCAGAGGCACAATCGTGCGACTGTAAACGCAAAGGGTTGTGGGTTCGATTCCCACTCTAGGAAATGAAGTATTTTCATTTTCTGGGTTTGGTAACAAGGCAAAACGCGGCGTTGAGTTCCGCCGCTCAGCATGCCTCGATCTGGCGGAAAGTGGGGAACGGAATTGTTGAATAGAACGGAGTGTCTTAACACTAGGTTCTCAAGTTTCCTCTGTCTACCCTGCTATGTGCGGGATACAGCGTGAAGTTAAAAAAAAAGATTTTCACAAAGAAAAGAAAACCGACTTTAAATAAAATACACTAAAAAAAACATTATTACGAATAACTCAAAAACTACTAGACAAATCTTAACTAAATCAGTGGTGAGGGGTGAAAATTTTAGTTAGGCAAGCCGATAAATTTAGAGAAGCCGGTATATATTCAGGGAAGCCGGTATATATTTAAGGAAGCCGGTATATATTTAGGGAAGCCGTTATAAGATAAAGGTATTTAGTAATTTCACTAGACAATTTTGGCGATGACCTTTTTTTTTAGGTCTCATACTTGTACTTTGAAAAGTTAAGCAAGCCGGTAGGAATCGAGTTGTATGGACGCCTCGTTACTGCTAGCTATCATATAAAAAAAAAAACATAAAAATTGGTCCAGTAAATAGTTAAATAGTCAAATTGAGAACCATTTCTTAAATTACCTTCTCTTCTTTACTTCTTCTTCTATCTTTCTTCTTCTTTTTCCTCTTCTTAACTTCTTTATCAGTCTTTAGTTTGGATAGAACTATATCGTCGTCTGTTTCACTATGCCTAGGTAGATCTTCGTAAAAGTCTAAACTTATGTTCTCTTCTTGATGTACTTCTTCTTTCACGTCTAAGTCGGGTAATTCTGGTATTTCTTGGAAAAATATGGAAAAAAAGTTATTTTGTTTTGAGAACTTTTTTAAATTAATTAATATTTTTTTTTTTTTTTTTATTTTTTTTTTTTAAAAAAAAAAAGGAGTTAATAGTTAATACATGATTATATATTTACATTTATGTCATAAAGGGTTATGTTCTTTTTGTTTGAGAACCTTAAAGCTTTAGAGAAAATATATTTTTCTTTATCATATTTTTTTAAATATATAAAAATTAAGTTTGTAGTTAAAAGGTATATCACAGTCAAATCACATAAACTAAGGAGTACAAGTTTGAATCTGATTCATTTAAAATGAAAAAAAAATCAGAAATATATACAGATATATACCGAGAAGCATACACATAATGTACACGGTATCTTCACGCTGTATCCGCATAGCAGGGTAGGCAGAGAGAAACCTGAGAACCTGCATAGTGTTAAGTCATTCCGTTTCCCACTTTTTCCGCTGAATTGAGGCGGTGCTTTGGTGGCGGAAATCAGCGCCGCGCTTGGCAGCGATTGCCCAAACCCAGGAAGCATGAAAATACTTAGCTTTAAATTTCACTGGAGTGGAAATCAGAGCTTTCCACAACTATTTCGTTACGATCTACTACTTTACCCAATTCAATTTTATCCAATGTATCAGTTATTTCTTCTTTTATAACATCTACGTTGACTACGGGTTCTTCTTTCAATTCTTCTGTATTCAAATAGAAATTACTAGAAAACCTTTGTATGGCTTGCTTTGACAAGTCCGTGGGATCATTTAAAAAAGTATGCTGAAAATAAAAAAATATATATATTAACGCGTCAGGTTGTGGATTCGATCCCCACTCCAGAAAATGGAATTTTTCATTTCCTGGGTTTGGTAACAAGGCAAAGCGCGGCGTTGAGTTCCGCCACTCAGCACGCAATGCCTCAATTCGGCGGAAAGTGGGGAACGGAGTGTCTTAACACTAGGTTCCCTCTGCCTACCCTGCTATATGCGGGATACAGCGTGAAGCTATGTATGTATGTATGTAAGAAATATAGAGACCCACTGTAAATGCAGTAGTTGCAGGTTTGATTTCCATTCAGGGGAATGATTATTTCCATTTGTCTGCCCTGGTAAGGCAAAGCGCGGCGTTGAACTCCGCAAATCAAAATTCAAGCATAATTTATTATATTTAAACCAAATTCATCAATTATTATGATAATGCTTAAATTATATAGTATAAAAATGTTGAACGCAGCGGGACTCGAACCCACGCCTCTTGGAAACCGTCCAAGCGCTCCGACCACAGCGCCATGCGTTCTACAACCGGTTGCATCGAAACCCTTATACGCTTGTTACAACGTTATTTCTGTTGTTATGATCTCTGTAGAGAGATTTTTACTAATTTCTGCTACACAAAGATTATTTCAAAGCACAATCATTTGGTAACAGAGAATGCTATTCATTAAATATTTTTGAAGTAAGGAAACAAAACACATATTTAGAAAATGTATAATTTTTTTTTATTTTCATTTCCGCAGTTACATTCAATGTTTTGAATGTGTCTTAGCTATGGTGTAACATGCAACCCAAGGGTTAATTTAAGAGGCAGCTTAATAAGCCAGTGGAACATTTCCAGACTGAAAATACCGACAGGTTTTTAAGTAATTCTCAATTAAAATTATAATTTGGTTACCTTTTCCGAATATTCAATTAGTGATTGATGAGATTTTAGTATTTGTTGTTTGAATTTTATTGTATTATATATGTAGGCGTTACATTCCCAACATATTTTAATGACTATGCCCTCGGGGACCTGTAAAAATATTAAACTAAATAATTATTATATTACCGCTAGATTGCTAAATATCTTTATAACTCACAATGTATGTGTTATTCTAATGTAGAAACTATATTACTACAAAGTTTCATTTAAAACTGTTCAGTAGTTTTTGTGTAAAAGACTAACATATATACATCCTTACAATTTTGCATTTATATTTTTGAAAGGATGTAACATTATTGATAAAACTATTCAAAATATTAAATAATATTGTGTTAAATTTTTATTACAAAAAAAAATATTATTGGAACCATTTTTTTTAATAAAAATAAATTATATATAAAAAGAAACAACTCAATTAACTTTTAGTGCGGTCAATAAAAAAAACAATGGCGGATCCAGGGATGGCTTTGTTCTGCCTAATATTTTTTATACATTACAAAATAACATATTTAATACCAAATATAAATAAAAATATATATATTAAATAGATTAAATTTAATTTAAATAATTATTTAAGTATAACAATTTAAATTTACTCACATCAATATCGGCTAACAGTTTAAAACATTCTTTTACGTGTTTATTATAAAACATGCGACGGTTGTAATTCAAACAGCCAACACAAACGCCATTCTCATTGTAACCTTCAATATTAATATTTATTTCCTTCATTTTAATCAACTGTTCGTTGCAAATATATTTATCACGAATGGAAGCTTCATAGCTTTCCTTCGGCCATTTTGTGCGTTTGTTTGACAAGTGACAAGTGACATTGACGTTTCGTTTAGAAATTGGGAATAAGTTTTTATACGTTGTTAACAAATTAAATTTTATCTACGTTTATTAATTCATTTATATTATTTATCTTTAGCTTTTAAAATTATTATTAAATATATAGGAATGGCTTTTGTTAAATAATATTTTTTCTTAATAATAATTTTTACTGTATTGTATGTACAAAAATTGGATAAAAACGTATAATTTAATTTAGCAGATCGCTTAGATGTTCCAAGAGACGTGGGCTTGTTTCTTTTATAATAACTTAATAACTTAACAGTAAAAGGGCTTAACAGTAAAAAAACAGACAGCAGGAAATTAGTGAAAAAATTTAAATGAATATGTACATTGGAGTTATTACATAATGTAATTTTTTTTTCTGATAATGTTCGATTTTCTGAATTCTATTGTGAATACGTAATTTATTAAAAATCCTAATTTTTTAAAATATTTAAGTAGCTATATATGCGATTCGACGTATTAATCTATTCACTAATGCTACAATTTTTTTCTTCCAGCGGAAGTATCAAATAAAATAAAGATAAGTTAACCGACTAGACCTGTAGGAAGTAGTTGTTAGGAAGTATTCGTATCGTTATCGAAAGAATTTGTATGGAAATTGAAAAGCGCCCCTACCGTGCGTAAGAGGAACTTACGTTTTTTTTTTTTTTTTTTTTTATTAGCTTTATTGATCTACACACCTTACAATACATTTTTATTATACATAAAAAATACAAATAAATAAAATATAAACCTTAGGTTTCGATGTGTAGCCCCTCCTGGGTAAAAGCCTCCTCCAACTTGGTCCATTCTATGCGGTTTTTGGCAACTTCCAACTGTGTTTTCTCTCCTGCTATTTTTGATGCTCATCCACCCATCTTTCTTGGTCTTCCTACGCCCTTCCTTCCTGTTGGACCTTTCCACTTAGTCGTTCGGAGTGTCCACCTTTGTCAGGGTATCTGGCCATATGTCCTGCCCATTTCCACTTTTGTACTAGAATCGTAACGGAGCGCGTCTATGATGCTGGTTTTTTCGGATATCTATATTTCTAGTTTTGTATTTTCTTAGTTTTAGAATACTACGTTTTCCCATACAAAATGCGAACGATAACGATATGATTTCAGATGCGATACTTTGTCGCAAATTTTCAAAGCAACCCTACTGGATGTGGGTTCGTCTTAAATTTTTACTTACTTATTTAGCTTCACGCTTTATCCTTAGCGGAGTAAGTAACGATTCTGCCCTCTTTCGCCTCGTCCACAGCCGGGTTAACCCTCTTCATGCATGCCCTCCTGCTGGGGGCTGGTCTTCATGCTTTTACGTGACCCTTTCCTCCAAAGTATCAATTATACTGTGTTCTCGAATGTCAACCGTGAGGTCTCTACCTCTCTTTGCCGCTCACCTTTGCTTCATATATCTTTCTCATAATTTTTTGTATCACTCATCCTCCTCAAATCACCAAACCACCCCAAACCTCATTATTTCCTCCCCCCCCCATCATCTGAACACACACAAGGTCGGCAACGCATTTACAACTCCCCTGATGTTTTAGATATCTATGGGTGAAGGTAACTACTTACCATCAGGGTGGTCCTGTTCGTTTTGTCACCCCTTTATCAATAAAAAAACAATCCACTTGATAACCTCCTCTTTTGACGACCTGCGCTAATAATAAACGCATGAAGTGAGTATTTATTTATTAATTTAACTGAACACAATGTGGTGAAAACTAAATTGAAGCATGGAGTGTCTTGTAAACCAGGTTCCTTCCCATATATATATGGGAAGAAAATCGTTGATGTGTACCGTGTGGGGTGTCAAATGAAAGTACTTAATTAGCACATTTCAAATATATAACATATAACTAACTTTTATAGCTTACTTTATTTGTATTTGCTTCCTAAATTTAAAGAATTGGTTCAGTCGGGTCTTGCTACTTATAATTATGTGTGTTATTTGTATATTTCACCTAAATTTAGAATTGAATTTTGCATTTGATATTGAGTCCAGAAATTGTTTTAATATCTTATACCTAATCATTTTTTTTATTACAAACATTTATAGCAAAAATATATATTTACTTCTTTAATTTATAATGTATATGATCACACTCTCTCAATCTCTCCGCCGCCTGTTCTGGTGTCAAATCTCTCTGCGGTTGTGCCAACATTTCATAGCCAACCATAAACTTTTTAATGGTGGCAGAACGTAACAGAGGCGGTAGGTAAATCCCGTGGAACAACCAGTGCGGGGAGTCCCCCGGTTTTGTTGATGGGCCTGTTGGTGCTCCTGTGGGCATTAATTTTTTTTTTAACTTCACGCTGCATATAGCGGGGTAGGCAGAGGGAATCAGAGAATCTAGTGTTAAGACACTCCATACTCTTTCAACAATTCCGTTCCCCACTTTCCGCCGTATTGAGGCATTGCGTGTTGAGTGGTGGAACGCAACGCCGCGCTTTGCCTTGTTACCAAATCAAAGAAACGAAAATACTAAATTTTACATTTCCTGGAGTGGGAATCGAACCCACAACCTGTTGCGTTTTCAGTCGCACGCTTCTACCTCTGCGCCACGACAGGCGTTAATAATTAAAAAAATGATTACAAATATAAAAAAAATTAATGAAAATTTTTTTCTTCGCATCTATATGTTTATAATAACTAGTGTCCCCGTTAACGCGTTAATAACGCGTTGTCTTTAGCAATGTATATGTCACTTTATATAAACATGAATGTCAAACCATGGTAGTGTGTGTAACATTTATTTTTTTTTTAATTAATTTGAAATACTTTCTATTCACTATTTAAAAAAAAATATTAACATTTTGCAATCCTCTATATAAACTATAAGTGTACCAAGTTTCATGGGTCCGTTCTTCCGTTCGCGTAATTTTCGTAAATAGAAATAACAAGTTTTTGCTTCACGTATTTATATATAGATTATCATTTATTTTTTATAATTTTTTTTTAACTTCACGCTGAATCCCGCACAAAGCAGGATAGACAGAGGGAACCTGAGAACCTAGTGTTAAGACACTTCGTTCTTTTAACATTACCGTTCTCCGCTTTCCGCCGAATTGAGGCATTGCGTGCTGAGTGGCGGAACTCAACGCCGCACTTTGCCTTGTACCAGAGCCAAGAAGTGAAAATACTAAATATAATTTAATATGTTCATTCCCTGTAGTGTGTATGAATCCACAACCTGTCGCGTTTACAGTCACGCTTGTGCCTCAACACACGACAGGCGTTTTTGTTGTTTAATAAAAAAAAAAAAAACTAAAAATCACTTACCATGCCACCCCATAGAATAAGGAAAGCTACAATTAAATAAATTGTCATATCTTATACACAGTTGATTCATGATCACCGCTAACTGACGTCTCTGAGAGGCATTTAAATCTGTCATTCTCTGTGGTTTCTCGTTTAATGGCAAAAGCATTGTCTCATACGGCCAAGACGCCCAGTACGGGACTAAAGCTACCCATTCTGAGTTTTGGATTACTATACGTTCCTGAAAAAAAAAAGATTAAAAAAAAAACCGCTTCACGCTGTATCCCGCATATAGCAGGGTAGGCTGAAGGAAACCTGAAAACCATAGTGTTAAGACACTCCGTTCCCCACTTTGAGTCTAATTGAGGCATTGCGTGCTGAGTGGCGGAACTCAACGCCGCGTTTTGCTTTGTAACCAGAGCGAAGAATTGAAAATACTAAACTTTTGCATTTCCCGGAGTGGGAATCGAAGCCACAACCTGTCGCGTTTACATATTTTTTGTGGGTAGTTATAAAAGATTTTAAGCGATTTCCAAAAAAGGTGTTTAAAGTGATTGTTTTTTTATATGTGTGTTATCGGATAACCGTTTATTGGTTGAACCAATATTGATGTTTTTTTGTAGGATAACTGGTGCTTCTGATATGGTCTCATTATAATTAAGTTATGATATGATAAGTAGTTTCACGCAATGCCTCAATTCGGCGGAAAATGAGAACCGGAATTGTTGTAAGAGAACGGAGTGTCTTAACACTAGGTTCTCAAGTTCCTTTTGCCTACCCATCTATATATATGGATATATATATGTAAGTATATATACATATTTATATATGGTATATAGCCTACTATA
>JAKGSA010000782.1:0-115537 GCA_033558755.1 Philaethria dido
AGAGAGGAAAACGAAAAACTACTGCACATATAAAGATGACATGTGGCGTGTAGGGACGCGGGGAGTGTAGGGGAGTGCTGAGAGAGGAGAACGAGAAACTACTGCACATAGAAACATGACAAAACCTTCTTTTTTTAAGTCGGTTAGTAATATTAATAGTTTATGACCGTGTGTTAACTTCCGCCTCAAAAGGAGGTATATAGGTCAAATTAAAATCAATATTCGAGGTAGACGCGTTATATTAACAGCATAATAGCAGGTTCACGCTGTATCCCACATATAGTAGGGTAGGCAGAGAGAACCTAGTGTTAAGACACTCAGTTTTCCACTTTCCACCCGAGTTTGAAACAATTTTTGTCGAGTGACGGAACTCATACATACATACATACAAAAAATTATATTCTCTTCATTTCCTCGCTCTGGTAACAAGGTGAAGCGCGGCGTTGAGTTCCGCCACTCAGCACGAAATACTCCAATTCTTAACCCTATGGTTCTCAGGTTCCCTCTGCTTACCCTGCTATGTGCGGGATACAGCGTGAAGTTAAAAAAATGAATAAAATCATATTAAATACGTAGTGTACGTGTATGTCACACAGTGGGCCATAACGAATCATTTCCTTTAAACGCCCCACATATTTTACTCTAGTATTGGATTTCTAATATATATCAAATATACATATAGACGTATGTATATACATACATAGCTTCACGCTGTATCCCGCATATAGCAGGGCAGGCAGAGGGAACCTGAGAACCTAGTGTTAAGATACTCCGTTCTCTCTTTCCGTTCCCCATTTTCCACCGAATTGAGGCATTGCGTGCTGAGTGGCGGACCTCAACGCCGCGCTTTGCCTTGTCACCAAACCCAGGAAATGAAAATACTACATTTCCTGGTGTGGGAATAGAACCCACAACCTGTCGCGTTTACAGTCGCACACTTGTGCCTCAACACACGACAGGCGTTAAAGATATCGTGTACAATCCACGTGTTCTTAAATAGAACGTCAGTTATCGATTTCTGTGTAATCAACATTGTGGCTAGAACGAATATGGTCATACAACGCTTAAAAACTCATCAAAAATAATTATCTATATATAAATACGTGAAGCAAAAACTTTGTACCCCTTTTTACGAAAAGTACGCGGAAACAGGAGCATGAAACTTGGCACACTTATAGTTTATATAGAGAAGGAGTGCAAAATGATAATATATTTTTTTTTAAACACATAAAGTATATATAAAATTAATAAAATAAATGTTACACACACTATTCTGGCTTGATATCCATGTTTATATGAAGTGACATATACATATATTGCTAAAGACAACACGTTGTTAACGCGTCACCGTGGATACTAGTAAACTATAAGTGTCCTTGCTCCTACATCCGCGTAATTTTCGTAAAAAGGGATTCAAAGTTTTTGCTTCACGTATTAATATATACAATAATTGACTAACCTTTCCAAGAAATGTCTTGTAGTGTCCCCGTTGATGGGTTAATAACGCGTCCTAGCAATGTATGTATATGTCATACATAAATACATACATACATACATACATACATACATACATACATACATACATATAATAGCTTCACGCTGTATCCCGCATATAGCAGTGTAGGCAAAGGGAACCTAGTGTTAAGACATGCCGTTCCCCACTTTTCGCCGAATTGCGGCATTGCATGCTGAGTGGCGGAACTCAACGCCGCAAATTTAGTAATATATAGATATTTATATAACGCCTGTTGTGGCGTAGAGGCACGAGCGTGCGACTGTAAACGCGACAGGTTGTGGGTTCGATTCCCACTCCAGGAAATGGAATTATTCATTTCCTGGGTTTGGTAACAAGGCAAAGCGCGGCGTTGAGTTCCGCCACTCAGCACGCAATGCTTCTGCCTACACTGCTATATGCGAGATATAGCGCGAAGCTATGTATGTATGTATGTTTATATGCAATAATTGACTAACCTTTCCAAGAAAGAAACAACGCTACAAGCGTTCCATTTCAAATTATATCTATTTCTAATTTTAGTATGAACACAATAGTTATTTTTGTAAAACAACTTCAGTCACTCGCTGGTTCGCGCGCGTTTTAGTGACAGTTACGTGACGTTTGGTTTTTATTATCTATAATATAATTATTATTTAATATTTAAAAAACAAAATAATATAAGAATAATTAATAATTAAATTAGAAGCTTATTAAGGTGTTTATTTTTATAGAAATATTGTGGTTTTTTTTTTAATTAAATTAAAAATACTATATAATATTTATTAGGCTGTTTAAAAATTATCAATTTTATTTTTTATTTTGTTATCTGTTTCAGTTGTGATATTATATAATTAAATGAATAGGAATTCAATAAGAAGTTTATTTAGATATTTATTTTGTAAAGAAAATTTGTTTTTTTTTTTAATTAAGCGAAGATGTATATTATTATAAAATATATATGTCATGTAATTTGTTATTCGTTTCAATTTTGATATATATTTAAAAAAAATAATAGAAATATTAATGTACACAGATTAAAAATCCAAAAATTATTTTAATAACAATAATTATTAATTTTTAAATATATTTTACCAACAAAACAAAATATAATTAACATTTACATACATGTAAACCAAACTAAATTTATTTATACTTTAAAATTATTTTTTTAAAATGTACAATAACTGGCTGTTACTCAAAATATTATAAAAAAAAACATACAAAACAAATTGCACCAGTCTTTTGTTTCCGTTCGCGTGGAGCGACGCACGTGTGTCTCTCTTTAAAAAAACTAATACAAATAAATATTAATATAACAAATATGTCGGTACATACAATTCCTTTGATCACACCTTTCATACGAGGACCAAGATATCCTTATAGAAAGAGTAAGTTCTTTTTTTATTATTATTATTTTAAAAGTTATGAGGCCTGTTGTGACGCAGAGGCACAAGCGCGCGGCTGTTCATGCGATAGGTTGTGGGTTCTTACACATGAGAGACAATGATTGTACTTAAATCATATTAATTTGTAGGCTCTAGTAAGACAAAACGCGGCGTTCAGTTTCGTAACGGAACGCACAATGTTTCCAATTCAGGCGGAGAGTGTAGAATGGAGTGTCTAGGCTCTCTGGTTACCTAGAAACAATCTTGTGTAATAATATGCGGAAAAAACCAACTATCTTGTGATTAATGCTATGTTTCTTCGCTCTCCGTAAACATATAGACATCACAGAATATCGCGTGATTATTTTTTTTGTAGCTTCACGCTGTATCCCGCATATAGCAGGGTAGGTAGAGGGAACCTGAGAACATAGTGTTAAGACACTCCGTTCTTCACTTTCCGCCGAATTGAGGCATTGCGTGCTGAGTGGCGGAGTTCAACGCCGCGCTTTTTTCTTTAAATATAATAAGACATTATTATATTTAAAAAAGATAACCAAGGAGTAAAAGATTTTGGACACTTAACTATATGTTTGACACACAATAATATGTGTATCAGTTGCGTGGGGTGATCATTTTAGTTAGGCAAGCCGGTAAATATAGAGAAGCCGGTGTATATTTAGGGAAGCCGGTACATATTTTTAGGGAAGTCGGTAATTTTTAGAGAAGCCGGTATATTTTGGGAAGCCGGTATAGGATGTAAAGGTACTCAATTACAATTTAAGCTTCACATTTTCTGGCGACCTTTTTTTTAAGTCTGATACTTGTATTTTAATAACACACATAATTATAAAGAACAAAAAACCCGACTGAACCAATTCTTCAAATTTAGGAAGCAAATACAAATAAAGTAAACTATAAAAGCTAGTTATATGTTATATATTTGAAATGTGCTAATTAAGTACTTTCATTTGACACCCCACACGGTACACATCAACGATTTTTTGTTTTTATTCATGACGTAATTACCTCTAGAGGGCGCTATATTGACTTATGAGTGACGTTACATATCTAAGAACACTTGGAGTATCAATACCTATCTAACGTCACCTTAATTATATAATTCGGTGCAGGGGTTTGTAAGATATGAGGTAATAAAGAATATTACAAACATACATGATACGCGCGAAATACATAACCCTCCTCTGACAGTCGGGTAAAGGTTAAGGCAAGCCGGCGGTAACCGTGTTGTATGGACACCTCGCCACTGATGTGTACTCATATGTGCTTTTTTTACCCTCGCGCTTTATCCTACATAGCAGGGTAGTCATAGAGAACCTAGTGTTAAGACACTCTTTTCTCCACTTTCCGTCCAAATTCAAACATTGCTTGTTGAGTGACGTGACTCAACGCCACATTGTTTTACCAGAGCGGGGAAATGATAATAATTTAAATGTAATATTCCCCCTCACGTATATGAACCCACTACCATCACGTTCGGTTTAACGTTAAGTCTGATACTGTTCTAAGACTCAAAAGATAAGAGTTATTCTCCAAGTAAAACCATTTTCCTTTAGAAGATGGAACTGTATTAAACAGTTGAACTTTTTGAACTTAGGTTGACCTTTTAGGGTTAAAGGTTATTAAACTTAGAACTAGAGTTCAGCAAAATAGTAATATCTATAATTTAAGACCCGACTGAAATTGTTTTGACTATAAACGCGGTGGTTGTGGGTTCGATGCATGCTAAAATAAGAATATTAATATTTAAAAAAAAAGAAAACCGATTTCAAATAAAATACACTGAAAAGTAACATTATTACAAATAACTCAAAAACTACTCGTCAGATCTTAATTAAATTTCAATGAGACCACATCATTAGCACTAGCTATCATATAAAAAAAAATCATCAAAATTTGTTCACTCAGTAGTTTTCAGGCACTCCAGTAGCACCGGCGTTTATATATATATATATATATATATATATATATATATATATATATATATATATATATATATATATATATATATATATATATATATATATATATATATATATATATATATATATATATATACTCTTAACTCTATAGATATATATATATATATAGATATATATAGATATATTTGTGTTTTTAGTAGATTAACGCTTTTTTGCCATATATTTTTGGTCAGAAGGAACCTAGTGTCTATACTTTCCGTTCTCCTTTACCACCCCGAATAGGAGGAGATAGCATGTTCTTTTTTTTTTTTTAGCTTCACCGCTTTGTATCCCGCATAAAGCAGGGGATAGGCGCAAGGAACCCTGAGAACAAAGAAAGAGAAGTGGTAAGAAAGACGCTCCACGTTCTCTTACAACAATTCCGTATCCCACTTTCCGCCAATTTCAGGCATTTGTGTGCTAAGTGGCGGAACTCAACTACCGCGCTTTGCCTTGTTACCTGAGCGAGGAAATGCCATAGTTAATTATTATTAAAACAAAATTTGAATGAAAACCAGTAACGTAACTAACTGGCGGCTTTATACTACGCTGTGTAGGGATCGTCCCAATTTGAGATTTGGCGTGAGCTCCAGTATTAAATGTCATTGACTTCTCGCTCCTGCCATAGAAATGTTGCTAGCTTCCTGAGTAAAATAACCTATCAAGATTGGTTAGTGCTTGTACAGGGTTAGTTCTAGACTCTCTGAAGCAATAAGAATTGAAAACCAGCTAGAGGCCTGTTGTGTCTTGAGGCACGAGCGTGCGACTGTATACAAGACAGATTGAAAACTTCGATTCAAATCCAGGAAATGAAAAGTTTAAATAAACAAATGACATTTTCATTTCTGTGTGTATAGAAAGGCAAAGCGCGGCGTTGACTTTCCGTCAATTTCAGGCATTGCGTGCTAAGTGGCGGAACTCAACGCCGCGCTTTGCCTTGTTACCTGAGCGAGGAAATGCCATAGTTAATTATTATTTAACAAAATTTGAATGAAAACCAGTAGCAATGTAACTAACTGGCGGCTTTATACTACGCTGTGTAGGATCGTCCCAATTTGAGATTTGGCGTGACTCCAGTATTAAATGTCATTGACTTCTCGCTCCTGCCCATAGAAATGTTGCTAGCTTCCTATTAAATAACCTATCGGGTAGTTAGTAACGCGTGGGGTTGTGGGTTCCGTTCCTTTTTGACGCAATAAGAATTGAAAACCAGCTAGAGGCCTGTTATCTTGAGGCACGAGCGTGCGACTGTATACAAGACAGGCTGTGGCTTCGATTCCAAAACCAGGAAATGAAAAGTTTAAATAAACGAATAATATTTCCATTTCCTGTGTGTAGTAAGCAAGGCATACGCGGCGTTGAGTTCCGCCACTCAGCACACAATGCCGCAGTCCGGCAGAAAGTGAGGAAGGGAATTGTTGAAAGAGAACGGAGTGTTTTAACACTAGATTATCTGGTTCCGTCTGCCTACCCTGCTATGTGCGGGATACAGCGAGAAGCTAAAGAAAATAAGTAAAATTTAGTCTGTGTCAATCCAATTTGTATAAGCCGGTATGATCTGTTGCTACATGTAGGTCAAGGTTCGAATCCGTATAAGGGTTTAAAAATGTCTCTATTTTTTTTATATCCAACTAAGTAGAATAAAGTATAGAATGGAGTGAAACTGAAAAAAGACACGTCTCATACAAAGAAGTCTTTCAGTTTATTTTGGCTTATTTATAGACGTTTAAGAAAATAAAATAGTTAGCCTGTCTAACAAGACACTACGCGGCATTGAGTTCCGCCACTCAACGTGCAATATCGTAATTTAAAGTTTTTGAAATGAATGGGTCTTTAAACATGTATTTCTAACCATCAAATTATAAACGCATGAATGAAAAATTCCATTTCCTGGGGTGGGAATCGAACCCAAAACCTACCCAGTATGAAATATTTTAATTTCCTGTAGCGTCTATGAACCCACAACCTGTCGCGTTTACAATCGCAATCGCGCCTCTGCGCCATAACAGGCTTTCATTAATATTTTCAAAAATTGCCTAAACTAAAAATCGTATAACTAACTAAATCTCCCATCCATCTTTCCAGGTAAATCCCCCTTCTTCCCAGGAGTTGAGGAAGCGGGGGTGGCGAGCGGTGCCGGTGCTGGCTCACCCTCGGGCCCCGCAGACCAGACGCAGGACGTCGTGTCCAGGCTCAGTGCTGCTGGTAAGTGACTTGGAATTTTAGGAATTAAGAAACGACAGGTTGTGGGTTCGATTCCCACTCCAGGAAATGTTAGTATTTTCATCTCCTGAGTTCCGCCGCTCAGCACGCAATGCCTCAATTTGGCGGAAAGTGGGGAACGGAATTGTTGTAAGAAAACGGAGTGTCTCAACACTAGGTTCTCTGGTTTCCTCTACCTACCCTGCTATACGCGGGTTGCAGCGTGAAATAAATAGATTCAGTCTAGAATATTTAAAGTGAGTACCTCTTTTACTGTATATTATATTATTCTGTAATTGTTAGTGTAAGCCTATTGGCAATGAAAGATGTTAGTGTTAGGTGTTTACTTGTTTTTAATGTTTTCAGTTTTTATTATTACTTTTTGTAATTGTAATCCCAAAGGGAGGAGAGCACTTATGAAGGTTGGTGACTGTGAACGAGATGAAATAAGTATGCTTGGACATAGAAACTAAATTATTTATTTATTTTATTTATTTACTACTTTATTACACCAACATTATTTGATAAACGACTGTCGTCTCGCAGAGGCACAAGCGTGCGACTGTAAACGCGACAGATTGTGGGTTCGATTCCCACTCCAGGAAATGTAAAATTTAGTATTTTCATTTCTAGGGATTGGTAACAAGGCAAAGCGCGGCGTTGATTTCCGCCACTCAACAACTCAACTCAATGAAAAAGAATGGAGTGTCTTATCACTAGGTTCTCTGTTTCCCTCTTATAATATTTGATCCTTTCGTACTAAAATATTTTATATTGTAAAAGATAGAAACCAACCTGGCTTACACCGGTTTGAACTCAGATCATGTTCTCTGCTTCCTTCTGCCTACCCTGCTATATGCGGGATACAGCGTGAAGTTAAATATTATTTGATATAAATACATAATAATTAGAGTACAATATTGGCGTAAAGGTGACCTTATCACTACAGGCGATCTCTTCAAGGCAACCCCTACTATGAAAAAGATCAGAGTACTTAAGAATATAGGTACTTGGTAAAGGTCATGATGTCCACGTAAACCAACAATGTGGTAATTCTCACTATAAGAAACACATGACTTTTTTTACAAATGTTCCCATAATTTCTAAGCTTTTAAGTTTTAAAGATGTTCGGTATACTTCATGCTGTTTTATGAGTCCTCCAGAATATTGCCAACTGTCTGAAATTAGCCAACTTTTGAAATAAATGCTTTAGTTTAAATATATTGGTCACTTTTCTTAACTGTGTCTTAAATATTATTATTGTCCCCGTTGACGCGTTAATAACGCGTTGTATTTTGCAATTTATATGTCGCTTTATATAAACATGCATGTCATACCATGGTAGTGTGTGTAATATTTATTTTACTAATTTAATATACTTTTATGCATTATTTTGAAAAGATATTATCATTGTGCACTCCTTCTCTATATAAACTATAAGTGTGCCAAGTTTCATGCTCCTCTATTCGCTTAATTTTCGTAAAAAGGGGTACAAAGTTTTTGCTTCACGTATTTATATATAGATTAACCGATTACCGAAAGAAGGAGGTTCTCGATTTGACTGTTTTTTGTGTGTTACCGCATTACTTTACTGGGTGAAGCAAAAATTATATGATAGCTAGTGCATTTGATATGGTCCTATTTATATTAAGTTAAGAACTGACGAATGGTTTTTGGGTTATTCGTAATAATTTTATTTTTTAATACTTTTTATTTGGAATATTGTTTTCTTTTTTGTTATTAGGTTTTAAAGAAATTTACTGTACTATTTTTTTTATATTATATTCACGCTGTATCCCTGGGTACAGAGGGAGCTGGGTAGGCAGAGGGAACCCGAGAACCTAACGTTAAGACTCTCCGTTCTCTTTCAACATTTTCGTTCCCCACTTTCCGCCGGATTGAGGGATTGTGTACTGAGTGGCGGAACTCAACGCCGCGCTTAGCCTTGTTACCAAACGCAGGAAATGAAAATACTATATATTATTCAGCGTTTTCATTTCCTGTAGTGTATATGAACCCACAACCTGTCGCGTTTACAGTCACACGCTTGTATCTCAACACATGACAGGCGCTGCTATTTTATTTCATGCTGTTTTATGATTTTCATGTTCTCTAAAACATTGCCAACTGTCTGAAGTTAGCCAACTTTTGAAACAAATGCTTTAGTTTTAAAATATTAGTCACTTTTCTTACCCTGTCCCAAATATTACTTAATTAAGGAGGACCAAGTGTTAGCAACACGTATGGAATTTTGTATGCAGTTGGAATCTATACGGTCTCTCTATATATTTATATAATCTTAGTATAACGCCTGTCGTGTTTTGGGGCACAAGCGTGCGACTGTAAACGCGACAGGTTGTGGGTTCGATTTTCGCTCCAGCAAATGTAAAAGTTATTTTTTTCATTTCTCAGCACTCCCATATACTCCCCAAGTCCCTACACGCCACATGTCATGTGTCTGTGTAGTAGTTTTTCGTTCTCCTCTCTCGGCACTCACTAAGCTCCGCACGTCCTTACGCCACATATCATGTTTCTATGTGTAGTAGTTTTCGTTCTCCTCTCCCAGCACTCCCCTACACTCCCCGCGTCCTTACACGCCACATATCATGTTTCTATGTGTAGTAGTTTTCGTTCTCCTCTCTCAGCACTCCCCTACACTCCCGCGTCCTTACACGCCACATATCATGTTTCTATGTGTAGTAGTTTTTTCCTTCTCCTCTCTCAGCACTCCCCTACACTCCCCGCGTCCTTCCGCCACATATCATGTTTCTGTGTGTAGTAGTTTTCCCGTTCTCCTCTCTCAGCACTCCTCTACACTCCCGCGTCCCTACACGCCACATCTTCATGTTTCTATGTGTAGTAGTTTTTCGTTCTCCTCTCTCAGCACTCCCCTACACTCCCCGCGTCCCTACACGCCACATCATGTTTCTATGTGTAGTAGTTTTCGTTCTCCTCTCTCAGCACTCCCCTACACTCCCACGTCCTTACACGCCACATATCATGTTTGTATGTGTAGTAGTTTTCGTTCTCCTCTCTCTCAGCACTCCCTACACTCCCGCGTCCCTACACGCCACATTTCATCTTTTTATGATCATTAATTTCTTCTGTACAGAGTGACTGAGACACATTTAGTAGAAAAGAAATTTTACTTAAGAAAACTTTTACTTTACCTAGAAGACTATAATAAAGACGTCTTCATATCCCTAAATCTAGCAGCGATCGGTGAAAATTGAACGAAAGGATTTAAACGTTGTTCATATATAATGTTTTTTTCTTTTTTTAACTTCACGCTGTATCCCGTATATAGCGGGGTAGGCAGAGGGAACCTGAGAACCTAGTGTTAAGACACTACGTTCCCCACTTTCCGCCGAATTGAGGCATTACGTGCTGAGTGCCGGAACTCAACGCCGCGCTTTACCTTGTGAGCAGAGCGAGGAAATGACAATACTAAACTTTTACATTTCCTGGAGTGGGAATTGAACCCACAACCTGTCGCGTTTACAGTCTCACGCTTGTGCCTCAACACACGACTGGCCACTATTATATACTATGTGATATATATAATTTTCATAATTTCCAGGTCTATCGATGTGCGTAAGCGCGCTGGGCTCGCCGGCCCGGTCGTCGCCGGTGTCTGCCGGGTCGGAGCATGGAGAGAGGTTCAGTCGGAAAGTGTTCGTGGGGGGTCTGCCACCGGATATCGATGAAGGTAAGTAAAAAAAGTAAAATAAAAATATTTAGAATATATAAGGACCTATATAAGTACTTTAGGAGCCGGCAACACGCCTGTAGCTCCTATGGTGTTACATAAGGTCGTGGGTGGTGATTACTTACCATCAGGTGACCAGAACACACCTTGCCTTGCCTTGTTCTCTTTCTAGAGTATTTGTCAAAATTAGTTAAGTGGTTTAGGTGTGAAAGTTGGCAATGCATCTACATCTTTGGTGTTGTAGATGTCTATGGGCGAAGGTAACCACTTACCATCAGGTGGTGCTTGTTTTTGTGGTTGCCTTGTTTGATCAATAAATAAATACGACTTATATAGTACCTATACGTTTCTCTTAATGTGTGCCCTTGTCATGCATTTTATATAAAAAAAGACATTGAAATTATGCATTAGTACTAATTAGCAGCTAACTGCAAGGTTTGTGACTTAGAACCTGTTATATTGAGTGCAACTCAGATGTTAATCTCTATATATTAAACGCTTGCGTTACTGAGTGACTGACAGACAACGAACACGCGAAACTACTGCACATAGAAACATGACATGTGGCGTGTAGGGCCGCGGGGAGTGTAGGGGAGTGCTGAGAGAGGAGAACGAGAAACTACTGCACACAGAAACCTGAGGACCGACGTGTTAAAACACTACGTCATCTTTTAAAATTTGCGTTCCCCACTTTTCGCCGAAATTGAGGCATGCGTGCTAAGCAGCGCACAACGCGGCGCCTTACTTTGTTACCAGAGCGTAGAAATGAAAATACTGAATATTATTTAATATTTTCATTTCCTGGAGTGGGAATCGAACCCACAACCTGTCGGGCTTACACTCAGACCAACATGGCCTCTGTCGTCTAGATATATACGAGTAGATAAAATACTTCAACAACTAGATTACGATACAACAAGAGGCTGCCATCTATTCTATTCTATTCTAGGTCATTCATTCAACAATAACAGTGATACAATGATATTGTATACAAGCCTAGACTGAGCTAGATATACCTTTTGTTACTTAGGTTACGTAAGCATGTCCTCTGTAATGGAAATTAAACTCTAATGACGTTGTTAGTGAGGTTTTTCTTCGTTTTGGTTGACGGCGTTTAGTTACGTTATGTAGTTATGTAGTGTTGTGGTTTTAGCACGGTGAGTGGAGTGTTTTGGTCACAGGTTCTTTTTGGTTATAGTGTTTCACAGGAAAAGGTGTTATACATACATACATAGCTTCACGCTGTATCCCGCATATAGCAGGGTAGGCAGAGGGAACCTAGTGTTAAGCCATTCCGTTCCCCATTTTCCGCCGAATTGAGGTATTGGGTGCTGAGTGGCGGAACTCAACGCCGCGCTTTGCCTTGTTACCAAACCCAGGAAATGAAAATTTCCAAACAAACATACATTCACATATAATATTATTGTAATATTAGTAGAGATTACTGACAGAATAAGACTGACTTTACTTCTCTCTTCTGACATTTAGTCAGTAACTGACAATACTTACACGCTAATCTAATAAATAGGTCACTTATTATCTCAGATTACACCTCTCGTCTGCTATTCAAGACATTACCAGTATTAGCTGGACCCTCTATGCTAACAGCTAGCTTATATTGGGAGGTCATTATGATTGGTTCAGCCTGTCGAGACACAGAGTCACAAGCGTGCGGCTGTAAACGCGACAGGTTGTGGGTTCGATTCCCACTTCAGGAAATGAAAAAGTTTAGTATTTTCATTTTCTGAGTTTGGTAACAAGGCAAAGCGCGACGTTGAGTTTCGCCACTCAGCGCGCCATGTCTCAATTCGGCGGAATGTGGGGAACGTAGTGTCTTGACACTATGGTTCTCAGGTTCCCTCTATCTACCCTGCTATATACGAGATAGAGCGTGAAGATAAGAAAACAATTATGATTTTTTTTTTTGTATGTAATGTAAGAAAATTTTGTAACGGTTTTTAGACCCATTTTTGGCACCAGATGTTTTTGAAAATGTGCATGTATGTCCGTATGTAGTATTATAATAGTCAGAATGATAAAAATGGTGAAATATTTTTTCATGTTTTTAACTGGGTGTTACGTGCTTAGTGGTGGAACTTAACGCTGCTCTATGAGTTAACAGAACAAGGAATAATGTAAACTAGTGTGCCCGTTAACAGGTTCAAAACGCGTTGTCTTTAGCAATGTGTATGTCACTTTATATAAACATGGATGTCAAACCATGGTAGTGTGTGTAACATTTATTTTGTTAATTTAATATACTTTTTATGCATTATTTAAAAAAAAATAGCATTCTGCACTCCTTCTCTATATAAACTATAAGTGTGCCAAGTTTCATGCTCCTGCGTTTGCGTAATTTTCGTAAAAAGGGGTCCAAGGTTTTTGTTTCACGTATTTATATATAGATATGATCCTCCTCATGTGTATGAACCCACACCCATCGCTTTTACAGTGAGACGCTGTTACACACACATGATGGTCTCATGATTTAGTTTAATCTGCTGTTGATGCTGTTGACGCTCACCCGAGAGTCGGGAGTCGGGAGGCTCATCATAGTTGTATATTTATTGTAAAAATTTTATTTGAAAAGAGCAACTGTTGAGTTTGTTGCCGGCTCTTCTCAGCAGAACTGCCTTTCTCTCCGGTGGAAGCTTCCGTTAGGACTGACACGACTGACACCTTTGTAAATTGACGATTCGAAAGTGCTTGTAATAGCCTACTTGAATAAAGAATATTTTGATTTTGATTTTGAATTATAATAATGCCTATTTAAATTGGTTAGTCAAAACAAAGGATTCATTCATTTATTATATAAATATCGTCTATTGTGACAGCTCAATTTTTTTTAGCTTCACGCTGTATCCCGCATATAGCAGGGTAGGCAGAGGGAACCTGAGAACCTAGTATTAAGACACTCCGTTCCCCACTCTCCGCCGAATTGAAGCATTGTGTGCTGAGTGGCGGAAGTCAACGCCGCGCTTTGCCTTGTTACCAAACCCGGGAAATAAAAATACTAAGCTTTTACATTTCCTGGAGTGGGAATCGAACTCGCGAATCGCGCTTAAAGTCACACACTGTCCCTCACAGACACGATGGCGACTATTATTAAAAAGGAATAAATAAGGTCTTATCAAGGTCTTATCTCAAATAAAGAAGACCTACTCCAAACAATATGCACTAAAAAGTTAACTAGTTAAGTTTGTTAGGTGGTAGGAGGTTCGTCCTCCGTCTGGCTCGCGACCACTATCATGTCAAAGACGAGCCGCTAAATATCGTATGACGTGTTCCGGTTCGATGACATGTAAGCCAGGTTTTCCTCTTTCCCACCCATCCTTTCCCCAAAATGTGGTGGTTCCGATAGCGGACTACTACATTGTCCTCCCCTTCCATCTGTATCCTCTAGGTTGGCAACGCTTTTACAACATCTCTGGTGCTGTAGATGTTTATGGGCGAAGGTAACCACTTACCATCAGGTGGTCCTTCTGCTCGTTTGTCATCCGTTATACATTAAAAAAAAATCTAAAATTAAATGGGACCATATCAGAAGCACTATCTAGATCACTAGAATCATCAAAATTGATTCAAGTAACGCGATAACTAGCACAAAAAAATAAAGTCGATGTGAACTGTTATCCTAAATGTCACCCAAAGATTGTAATTTTGCTTCCCATTTCCATTTCGTCCATTTTTTCTAACAAAAAAGAGCTAAATAATAGTTTGAGAGTAGTACATGAGTTTGACCTAAAAACGTTTTTAAATGGTCTCTTAAGTCTTTAATATGTTTTTTTTTTTTTATTTATAACTCTTTATTGTACACCCATAAAATAAATAAAATAGAAAATACACACAAGGATTAGATATACAATAGGCGACCTTATCGCTAAAATAGCGATCTCTTCCAGGCAACCTTAAGGCATAAGAAAGAAAAATCAGATAGGGTGTGAAAAATAAAGAAATAATAATATTTAAACAAAAACAATAGCATACTTATAGATTTATTATAGCATATATATGTTTTGTTTTTTTAAAAAAAATCAATGTACATACTATAATAGCGTGGTCGATCAAAAAGTACCAAAAAAGTGTTCATATGTGGTGTATGGTAGAGTAGGGCAAGAACCTAGTGCCAAGACACACTGTTCTACTCATTTGAATGTTTATACATACATACATACATAGTTTCACGCTGTATCCCGCATATAGCAGGGAAGGCAGAGGGAGCCTAGTGTTAAGACACTTCGTTCCCCGCTTCCCGCCGAATTGAGGCATTGCGTGTCGAGTGATGGAACTGAACGCCGCACTTTAACTTGTAATATTAAAATAACCGCTTTTTACTATGAATATATCTACGGTACACATACAAATATAGCAATTTTTACAACATTTGTCTATCTGTTTGTCTGTTTGTTTCGGCAAATCTCTGAAACGAATTGGACCGATTTTGACGGGACTTTTATTGGCAGGTAGCTGATGTAATAAGGAGTAACTTAAGCTACTTTTATTTTAGAAAAAATGTTCTAGTATCATAATTTTAACACAATATAATGAGATATACCGAGATTAGGAGTAATAAATAATGCGTGCGTACTGTTTCATGATTATTGGACGACAAAAGCATATTTTCAGGAGGGGAGACAAGTTATCTATTCTTTACTAATATTATAAATGCGAAATAACTCTGTCTGTCTGTCTGTTTTACCTTTCACGCCTCTAAACCACTGAACCGATTTTGAGTGAAATTCGGTATGAAGATAGAACTAAACTTGGGAAAAAGAGCATAAGATACTTTTATCGCGAAAAAAATGATGAAGGGGTTGAAATAAGAGGATGAAAGTTTGTATGGAAGTTCCTTATTGTCAAACATAAAATCAAATTATAAGATTGTTTAACTGTTTACAAAAGCTTCACCATATATAGATATATATATATACCACCTACATTTATTTATTAATTAATTACACATACATGCCATAACTTTAAGGACGAAGTCGAGGGGAGCACATGGCTAGTAGAGTACTCATATATAAAAATATTATTTTCAGATGAATAACGTATCATCGTTCCGACGCTTCCGGACCGCTGGTGAAGTGAACTGGCCGCACAAGGCCGAGGAGCAAGAGTTATTTTCCGCCCAAAGGGATACGCTTTCCTGCTGTTCCAAATGAAGTTGTTCATTTGTTGGAAGCACATGAATGGGGAGACTTCATTAATTACGATATCCTCGTTTAGTGTGTGGTGATTGTGGGTTCGATTCCCACTCAGGAAATGTAAAGTAGTATTTTTATTTCACTTGGGTTTGTAGTGTAAAGGTAAAGCGCGGCGTTGAGTTCACCACTCAACACGCAATGCCCCAATTCGGCAGGATGTGGGGGAACGGAATTGTGTAAGAGAATGGAGTGTCTTAACGGTAGGTTTTCTGGTTCCCTTTGCCTACCCTACCACTGCCTTATGCAGGTTACAACGTAGTTAAAAAACAAAAAAATAAACTGTGGTGATGTTGTGGGTTCGATTTCTACTCAAGGGAATTGATTTTATTCAATTTCCCCGGTCTTTTAAGGTAAAGGGCGGCGTTGAGTTGCGCTACTTAAAGTCGAAAGGACTTTGGATGGAAAATGAAGAGCTGAGTGTCTGAACACTAGGTTCTCTCTTACTACTCTGCCATACGGGGTGAAACGTGAAGCTGTTTTTATAATATTGATGATTGTCCAAGAAGATCATGCAAAGATGACTTTCATATTACTTTCATATAGATTCTTGGAGAAGAGCAATTATTTATTTAAGTTTGTTTTAGTATGTGTGAGGCTATAGCTAATCACAGACACCAGCTTGTGACATTACTATAGTGTAAGTAGTGTATGTTATTTAGATACACTGCAGACATTTCTGATTGTAAGATCCAAGTTCCATCAAGAAATTATTCATACTAGGGGACACAGTTGACGCGTTAACAACGCGTTGTCTTTAGCAATATATGTATATGTCACTTTATATAAACATGGATACCAAACCATGGTAGTGTGTGTAACATTTATTTTATTAATTTAATATACTTTTTATGCATTATTTAAAAACAATACCATTCTGTACTCATTCTCTATATAAGAGTAAACTATAATTGTGTCAACTTTCATGTTCTGTTCGCGTAATTTTTATAAAAAGGGGTACAAAGTTTTTGCTTCACGTATTTGAATCGGTGAGTGCAGAAACAACGTAAGTCCGGATTTTCAAATTTTGCAGGAGAGAGAAAGACAACACGCATCTTGCCTTTCTAAGTTAGCTAGCTAGCTAGCTAACTTAACTCAATTACGAATATTTGCATTTTTTGTGACTTTTTTTTTTTAGCTAGCTAACTTAACTCAATTACGAATATTTGCATTTTTTGTGACTAACGTTGTTTCTGCACTCACCGATTCATTTATGTATAGATTTTAAAACAATGACATTAAATGTAAAATGGAGTGTCTTGACTTCTAGTCTCATATTTGACCCTTATATGCAGGATAAAGCGTGAATCATAAAAAAAATTTAGACTTTGATTTGAGATGTATTTTAGATTTGACCATCTTTAAAACGATGTCCAAATTAATTTCCAGGATGAGAGCTCAGTGGCAGCTCTGATGGAAGCTTGCATCACCGACGACGACAAACTCTACCTGTGCGTTTCCTCCCCCACCATCCGCGACAAGCCCGTTCAGATCCGACCGTGGAGGCTCGCTGATGCTGACTTTGTGCTAGACGCCAGCATGCCCCTGGACCCCAGGAAGACGGTGTTCGTGGGTGGTGTTCCTCGTCCGTTGAAGGCTGGTGAGTTGGTATTGAAAGAAAGTCTTGGCACTAGGTTCTCTTTATTTGTGGTGCTATATGATGATATATAGGGAGTTGATTAGCAGTTATTAGGATTTTTGGTTTTGGTCTTGATAATTTACGCCAGCATGCCCTTGGATCTGAGGAAGACGGTGTTCGTGAGTGGTGTTTCTCGTCCCCTGAAGGCTGGTGAGTTGGGTTTGAGTGTTTTTCTAGGAGGTGTGGAGATAGGAATGTTTTGGTGATGGGTTCTCTCTGTTTATGGTGTTATGTGGAGAAGTAATTAAAGTTTTTGGTCTTGTTTTTTTAATTTGACACCAGTTTGCTTGGACCCCAGGAAGAAAGTGTTTGTGGGTGGTGTTCCACATCTGTAGAAGACTGGTGAGTTGGTTTCTAGTGATTTTGATAGGTGGTTTAAAGAACAAAGTGTTTTCATGATAGGTTTTCTCTGATTGTGTTGATAGGTGGTGATTTAATGTTGTGTAATATACGTGAATGGAAACGGAAATGTTGAAAGAAAACGGAGGGTCTTAACACTAGGTTATCAAGTTCCCTCTGCCTACCCTGCTATATGCGGGATACAACGTGAAACTAAAAAAAATAATTTTAATATAGTATTGTTTAATTTCCAGTGGAGCTCGCCATGATAATGGACCGGCTGTACGGCGGCGTGTGCTACGCCGGCATCGACACCGACCCAGAGCTCAAGTATCCCAAGGTGACGATTTCATTTATTTACTATATAAAATCAAAATAATGGTAGAAATATTGCAAAAGTTAAAATTTTTGATAAATTGTAAAAGAAGTGTTTATATTTTTGAATGTAGTTGTATTTATTTTCCTGATAAATAATAAATAAATAATAAATGATGTTTTTAAATTATATAAACATAAATATAATTATAAAAACAGTTTGAGTAATCTAAACACAGTAGTTTAGTTTCTGATTTTAACAAAAAAGAAAACCAACTTTAAATATAATATACCAAAAAGTGAAATTATTACAAATAACTCATAAACTACTCGTCAGATCTTAACTAAATTTAAATGGAACCACAAAAAACACTAGCTTACACATAATAAATAATCATTAAAATTAGTTCGAGTTGAATACAATACAAATAAGAGTGTTGTTGAGTGGTGAACGGAGTGTCTTAACACTAGGTTCCCTCTGCCTACCCTGCTATATGCGGGATACAGCGTGAAGCTATGTATGTGTGTGTGTGTTGTTGGTAAAGATGGACTTCTCTAATAAAAAATTCTTTTCATCCAATTTCTTTCACCCAATTTTATTTATTTTATAGTAAACAATCATTAAATGATGAGATCTTTGATTTTTAACGATTCTTACACGTATTATTTATAATATTCTTTATTGAACATAAAAAATACATAAGAAAAAATAAATATAATTTTGAGTTGACAAAGGTGGACTTATCTCTAAGAGAGATCTCTTCCAGTCTACCGCAAGAGGTAGATGAGTAAGTAACAAGCGGGAATGTAGTACAATAGAAAAAAATAAAGACAAAAAAAAGAAAGAACGAACAGTAATACAAAAATTATTAAAACTATTTTAGCTGGATTTATCACACACTTGATATAATAATTGTATCAAATGACAGACGAAAGCCACCTCAGTCTACCCATGAGTGACCACGGACTACTGTAAAGTGTTCGATACGTCGGGTTTCTCAGAAATGTATTTCCAAATAAATACTAAAATATTCGCGATTAATCCGATTAAAATAGTTGTATGTAATATAACCCAATAGAGACCTATTGTGTCTTGAGGAAAAACTGTGTGACTGTAAACGCGACAGGTTGTGGGTTAACACACTACAGGGAATCTAAATATTAAATATTAGTAAGCATTTTCATAGGTAACAAGGCAAAGCGCGGCGTTGAGTTCCGCCACTCAACACGCGATGCCTTAATTTGGCGGAAAATGGGGAACGGAGTGTCTTAACACGTCGGTTCTCAGGTTCCCTCTGCCTACTCTGTTATTTGCGGGATACCGCGTGAAGTTAATCCTCAAATATATATTTTTTGTTGTCCAGGGTGCTGGTCGCGTGGCGTTCTCTAACCAGCAGTCGTACATAGCGGCCATCTCTGCGCGCTTTGTGCAGCTCCAGCACGGGGATATTGATAAGCGGGTTGAGGTGAGAGAGTTATTATTGTGTTCTAGATTATATTATGGTCTATAAATTTAGTATAAGAGCTTTTGTTATTTTAATCTCATCTTTTTGCATAAAGTCTTAGTTACTTGTTCGGTGCTGGATTTACCAGCAGGCTAAGTAGGCTTAGGGCGTAGGCGTGTTTTAGAGACAGCAAATTTATGGACTGATTTATCTCGCTACTGATACTCATAGAAATAAACGCATGTTGTGTCTTGAGGCACAAACGTGCGACTGTAATCGTATGTTGTGGGTTCGATTCCCACTCCAGGATATGTAAAAGTTTAATATTTTAATTTCCTGGGTTTGGTAACAAGACAAAGCGTGGCGTTGAGTTCCGCCACTCGGCACGCAAAGCCTCAATTCGGAGGAAAGTCTTATAACTAGGTACTCAGTTTCCCTCTGTCTACCCTGCTATATGCGGGTTACAGCGTGAAGCTAAAAAAAGAAAAAATAAATAATATTTGGTGTCGGTCGTTGTTCTCGGTGTCCTCGATGGTATCTGCGGCTGTAGGTGAAGCCGTACGTGCTAGACGACCAGATGTGTGACGAGTGCGCGGGCGCGCGCTGCGGCTCCAAGTTTGCGCCCTTCTTCTGCGCCAATGTCACCTGTCTACAGGTACTAATGATTAATTATTAATATTTTGTACAAAACCAATGACTTTAAAGTAATATTGTTACGAATTACTCAAAAACTACTTGGCATCCGCCAGATAGCCTCATAGATCTGTCAGTAGTTTTTGAGTTTATTCAAGAAATTAATAATAAAATTATTACATCCTCAATTCGATTAGATAAAGCTGTTAATGTACCAGCATTATAAGATTTAATATTTTAAGAATAAATTACTAAACAATAAGAAATTAAACCTAAACCATCCCACCCTAATAAAATTCTAATTATAGGAGGTCAAATAGATCCAATTTCAATATTAGGAGATAATCTTCTATGGAAAAATGCTCAAAAAAAGAGATAAAAAAACTTCTGAAGTAATAAATAAAATTATTCCTCATCGTAAACCTTTAGTTACTATTATTCTATGTTTACCTTGAAATGTTCTTTCACGACAAATATCATGTCATCATTGATATGTAGTTGATAAAACAATAATATATCCTATTAATAATAAATTTATATTAAAATTATGAAATCATTTTACTATTAGTATTTTCATTTCTTGGGTTTGGTAACAAGGCAAAGCGCGGCGTTGAGTTCCGCCACTCAACACGCAATGCCTCAATTTGGCGGAAAGTGGGGAACGGATTTGTTGAAAGAGAATGGAGTGTCTTAACACTAGGTTCTCTGGTTCTCTCTGCCTACCCTGCTATATGCAGGATACAGCGTGAAGTTCAAAAAAAAATAACAAAAAAACTACTCGACAGATATTGACTAAATTTAAATTCGACCACATCAGGAGCACTAGCTATCATATAAAGAAATAATTATCAAAATTAGTTCATCCAGCTAGAGGTTATGTCGTAAAACCCATATAAAAAAATACAGTCGAATCGATAATGTTCCTGTTTTTTAAACGTCTGTATCGGTTTTGTTTGTATAAGTGATGTGTTGAGCTAACAGGAATGACATATTTGTTATTTGTAGAAAGGATTTAAAAACTATAATGTTTAACGAAAGTCATTTCGAAACAACTATATATATTTCGTATGTACTTATTAGGTAAAATTTATTATAAAATATATTATGTTTTCCATAAAAGAATTCGATTTCTACCTAGTTATCGTTTATAGAATTGACATTTCATACATATTCACCGATTTTTTTTAATAATTTTATGTACTAGTGTCCCCGTTGACGCGTTAACAACGCGTTGTCTTTAGCAATGTATATATCACTTTATATAAACATGGATGTCTGATGATAACCAAGGTAGTGTGTGTAACATTTATTATAAAAAAGTATTAGCATTCTGCACTCCTTCCCTGTATAAAGTATAAGTGTGCCAAGTTTCATACCTTCATTTCCTGTTTCCGCGTAATTTTCGTAAAAAGGAATATACAAAGTTTTTGCTTCTCGTATTTATATATATATAGATAATATGTGTAATAATGTATATATTGTATGTGTATTCCAGTACTACTGCGAGCACTGCTGGGCGACGATCCACTCTCGTCCCGGACGGGAGTTCCACAAGCCACTTGTCAAGGAGGGCGCCGACAGACCCCGCGCCGTGCCCTTTCGCTGGTGTTAGCGGGGGACCTCGAGGGGGGCCTCGGGGGGCTGGCGAGGGGCCCCGGGGGCTGGAGGGGGGCGCGCGGGGGCTTAGCGTAGGAGTTTGTGGGTTTAAGATGTTTCTATAGCAAATTATAAAAGTTCTTGCACGTATGTATGTATGGATAGGTAATGGAGTGCAGTGGAGGTCCCCCTCGTGCCGGCGCCGGCGTAAGAGATACATAGAAGTTAGACATAGAAGTTTTTGGTCCTTCGAGCCATAGATGGTTTCTGGTGCGTTGTTTGCAATACGACATTTTGTGACATTTTTAATCTGTATTTTTGACAGTTACACTTTCTAGATTTATTAATAAAAAAAAAATCACGGCTTTTAGTAAAAGTGTGACGGACTGTTGTATCGCCACCGGACACGATAAGACGCAGATTAGTCGAAATTGACCGCCATTTTGACGGTACTTAGAGATGAAAATAATTATTATTAATAATATAAAGCAACATTATTCGATATAATGTTAAGCGAAATATATAGAATTCAAGTACAAGACAGATTTTTGGATTTCTTCTCTGCAAGAATCGATCTTCTTGCGAGGAGAAATTGAAAAGCATCGATTTAAGCAAATGTATTCAAAATAATAAAAAAAAAACTTAGCTAGTTGTCAGTTTGTCGTTTGTGGATAAGCTATTACGTCACGCGCACGGCTGCGACAAAATTGTCGCGTGCGACTAAAATGTCGTAGCGAAGACGGTTTTGTCGCGCGTGCTCGCTCATCTCTCGTAAGATATTAAACGTAAGACATAAGTGGATTCACATTTTTTCGAAAAAAAAGTACCTGTTTAGCTAGAGTGAATTTCCTATACCCTCGATTTATTTAACTCGGATATTGTTGCGAATCGATTTTTAGGGTCATTGATCGATCGAATATCGATTTGGAATCGATTGTGGCGGTTGTTTTTTTCATAGCTTTGTCGATTATTTTGTATTTCTTTTTAATCAATTTGTTCCTAGATTCTGGGAGGTGGTATGAACTTTTTTTAGTACAAAAAACGTTACCAATCTTGGCTGTAGACAATTTTTTTATATTTGTTTTTTTTTTTTAGCATTAAAAAAGTATATTAATATATATTAATTATTTTTGGATCCGCCGGGGTAGTGCAATAGAGGTAGATTAGGATATAACCAAATGACTAGTGTGTATATAGTTCAATTTTTTGCCTTCGACTCTTTCGGTATCTTAAAAAAAAATCGAAAAAATATTATAAAAATACAGGATTTTTAGAAGGTTTTTTACGGTTTCCTGTATGGTTGTGTCGACTTTGTCTCGGTTTAGGGTATATGGGTACTTAACATGCATTTCCCGACCGACCACGGACGAGGCCAGAAAGTGCGTGTTTTTTTGACGACTTTTATTCACGTTTTCAATTTTTGTAGAAGATTTTTTCGATTCGTAAGGCGAAAGTGCCTTAGCTTCGCTTTATTTTACCCCTCCCGTGCTTTGGTTGCCGAATTCCGAACGATCTTTGACTCGGTCAGATTTCGGTCTAATATCGATTTGGTTGTAACGCTTCGGTACCGAATACCGATTCGATACCGGTTCTCGAAGCGATGTAACGGAACCGATTCTAAGCGATAAGTAGTGAATTTGTAATTATTATAGCGTTTTAGTGGGAATTATTTGCTACTATCGCGCGGCGCGGCACTACGTCCATACCTTACTCTTAAAAAGTAGACAAATTAAATATTATATACATATATATATTTTTTTCTTAGACCTATTTATGATAGATGGAGTGGTGCGTCGCGGTTTCAGAGTTTAAAAGTGCACACATGCGTGCGATAATAATAGTTAAATACATAGATTTGAAATAGAAATTAATGCGAAAGTTTCCTCTTTAAATATATTATTAGGAGTTTTAGGTGATTTTGAACACGCTCTATAAAACCCCCCCATATCTTTCTCACTCTCACGGCACTATTTCTATCCCTTTCACGCGTTTTTTTGAATTTGGGCTGTTCCGATTGTTCTGCATTTGATGTTTTTTTTTATATGTTTTTTATTGTTGTGACAACACTATCGTTTTGACTATCCGGCGTTGATTTGGTTGATCGGTTTTTACGATTTTTGATAACCGATACTAATATTGGCTTGAAACAACCGAACGGAAATGGAATACCGAATGGTTTATACATTGAATGGTTGATACCAGTTGATGCCGGATGATTGTTTGACAGCTGTGACGTGACTCCGTAGCTCGATGTGTGTGCATTTTCAATGATTATTTTGTACATGATTGCTCAATCGTTTTTGATAAATTGTTTAGGGTGCCCCCTACCCTCACCCCTCACCCCTTCTCCCTCATCCCCCTTCACCCTTTCCCTCCCTTCCCCTCACCCCCTCCCACCACCACCCCCCTGTGGGGCGAGCGGTACGGAAGCGTGCTTGTCGTATGGTTGGTCGCACTGTCCCATTTTGTATTTTTGTATTTTTATAAAAAACTAATGTGGAATTCGGATGTTTTTTACTTTACGCGCAACGTTTGTAGATGAGAACTTGACCAGACTTACTGGTTTTGAAGTGCTGAGTCGTCTGCGATGTGGTCTGTTGGGTTTCCGACTCCCTGACCAGTGCCTCCTCGTCAGGACTTGTCAGGGCTCGTCAGGACTCGTCAGGGCTCGTCAGTACACGTCAGGAGCCGTGAGGACGCCAGGCTTGGCTCCGAGGAGGCACGATACGACTGTACAGAGGAAGTTTGGAACTGTCCTCGTTTTTTTATCATATTGTTAGGAGTTTTGCTTATATTTGTTTCGGACCGCGGCAATTTATAATTGTTTTAATTTTTAGACCCTTTGAAGTTTCCTTTTTAGTTGTATAGTTTGATGCCGCGGCTCGCCTCGCTTTGTTTCGTTAGTTGGTAGGTTGTTCCTCTTGTTTGTGGCTCGCGCCGTTTGTTCTCGTTGTATGTTAATGTTTATATTATAGCTATTCAATGCTACCGTTTGGTTCTAGATAGTAATTTTGCATATCACGTGGTTTCACCGTACGGGGGGCATTGTCTTAGATATTTTGAGGTGTTCGTACGTTGATGATGTTAGTGTAATTGTTGTTGTTGATCGACGTCTTGTCCCCTGCGCACGTCACTTGCATGCGAACAGTGTTTCCAAGTACAGTGGTTTCGAAATATCCGCGTTTTTTTCAATTTTTTCGGCGGCGGACCGAGGTTAGGTAATTTTTTTCTTAGTGCCCCCGCCATGATGCGGCGGGCTCGTAATTACTAGAAATTTTAGTGAAATTATTACGTAATTATGGAAAACATAGCAAAAGTAGAGAAATTCATTATTAAACCTAAAAACTAGATGATTAATATAGTATAATAACTTGACTTTGCCGGACAATATTGTTTTACACAGCACTGTCATGTCTGTCTGTCTGTCTGTCTGTCTGTCACCACGTTATCCATTACAGGCCGGGATGGTGCATAAGAATGTATTTTTTTAATAAATTTTATAACCCGACTCCTTAAGCAAGTTTTTAATGTTGGCAACATTTGAAGTTTCAGCCTAATTTTCTAAAAAAAAATGATTTTTTAGTATATTAAAGTTAAATAACAATAATTTGTTGTGCTCTGCGAGGAGTCGGTCCACTATCATTTCAAATTAAGATTTATATATTTTTATAGACAGTTGTTTCTCTTGTTATACCTAACTATCAATTTTGTTGAGAATGTCGCGTTTCGAATGTTACTTTTGCCACCAAAGCTTTACACTATTAAAAAAAAAACATCTAGTTCAATTTTAAGGGTCATTTCAGACTCCAAATAGCAAATTCTACCCGCTTTGGTCCGAAAAGTAACATTTGAGGCCAAATTTTAAAATGTATTCAATATAAATAAAATAATTTGCTATTTAAAATATCGTTTTGAGAACTCCTTTGGTGTTTTGGCTGTTTGTAACGCGATCGCAGTCACCACAGATAACCAAAAGAGTTTGTTTTTTTTTTTTTCAACAATTTTTGTATAAGAATTGTATAATGTTTTTGTAATTTTCACCTTCATTTGACATGCAATTGATTTAGACTTGAATATTAAAATGAATTTAAAACTTCGACTTTTTTTCCATCTGTTTTTTTTTGGGTACGTCCATTTTTTTTTTGTTATTGTCATTCACTCACGTCATAACTGTGTTGTCACATATATGTAGGTTTTTTTGAGCTGTTTTTTTTCTTTGACCAAAGACGTTTTTGCCAAAAAGACAGCGGGGAAGACCCGGCAATTCCTAAACGGTGAAAATGCTTTTTTTTATATTAACTTTTTTTATTTTTTATTTATATTTTTGTAACCGAAGTTTGGTTGTTTCGGTTGACACTGTTTGGTTGATCAACTTCGTTGTTGTTTTTTTTTAATTTTCTACTTAAAATAATATGGGAAGGCACTTTTTAAATTATTTTTGTCATAAAGTACTGCGAAATGATCTCTTTGCTGAAAACAATCAAACTTTTGCTACAAAAAAAAAAAATTAGAAGTAGTTTCCCGCTTGTTTGGAAATATATTAAATCCTATTTATTTATTTTTTACCATTTTTTTTTGTATAACTTTTTTTATTATTATTATATATAAATAATATAATTAGTGTTGTTTATTTTTAGTGGTAATCGTTTTTTTTTCAGTATTTCGATAGTTTTTAAAAAGTAATTTGTAACACTGCATTCTAGGATTTTAAGCTTCGCCGATAAATTTGCACATTGGCTGTAAAATAAGAGTATCTATGTATTATATTATAGCAAATATTGTAAAAAAAAAAAAAAGTTTCAATAGATTCAGAATATCAGAGCTTTACGGTATTATTGTATGATTTGGAAGTTTCGAAGTGAGAACGATGTACTTTTTTATATATTTATATTTATGTGAAAAATGTTTGCTGTAGATGTAGACTTGTTTTTTTTTTTTAATTTGTTCTTAAGAGTGTTTATTTTTTGTTGTTTGAATAGTATTTTAGAGGTAATGCGGCGATGGGGTGGCTTGGAGCACGTTATGGGCGCGATTAAACGCTTTTTTTGGACTTTTTTTGGCTGAAATTTAAAGTTTGGTTTTAAAATTTTGCTCGTAGGCATAAGAGGATGAGATTATGCAAAGGGTTTGGCTTTTCGGAAATTTCTATCTAGTTTAGTTTTTTTGAAAATTTGATTAATTTCCTATTTTTTTTTTGGGGTAATGTTTTTATTTACGCATTAAATATAATTTTTGCTGTATTGTGACATTAATTGCAGATATATTAAGATAGTATTTGAGATATTTTTAATGTTTTTTTCATTTTTTCCCATACTTTGCCCATTTCGGTCGGTACACGTCGGAGCGGTGTGACGCGCTTCAACGCAAGCTATCTCCATCGTCTAGTAGGTATTGTTTAAAACTGAAATACTTGAATTTTTATATGAATTTTATTATTATAATATGGTATTTTACTAAATATTAGCCCAATATTAAATATGTGTATGTTTGTTTTATTTTTTATCCCTGTATATTTATGTAAGCGTTTATGTAATGGAATGACGAAGCGTCCATATAACAGGATTCCCATCGGCTTACCTTTTGCGAATTATAATAAATTAGTGGCCGATATACTAGCAGATTAGGAACGCCTAAAAAGAAATTGAAAAACATTGGGAAGATTGCGAAAGACAAACTCAAAAAAGGTCGCCAGTAAATTTGGCTGTGAGATTGCAAGAAAATAAGCTCAATGAAAACTTAACTGTATAGGATATACGGTCGTCCAGGTTGGAACGGTATATACCAGCTTACCTCTATGTACCTGATTACCTATATGTACCGGTTTACCTTTATAAAATTTTCACCCTTTATCACGTGTTGAATGGCGGAACCTCAACGTCGCGCTTTGCCTTGTTACCAAACCCAAACAATGAAAATATTAAATTTTACATTTCCTGGAGTAGAATCGAACCCAATAACCTGTCGCGGTTACAGTCGCACGCTTGTGCCTCTGCGCCAATGATAGGCCTCAATTTGGCGGAAAGTGGAGAAGGAAATGTTGAAAGAGAATGGAGTGTCTTAACACTAGGTTCTCTGATTCCTCCTGCCTATCCTGCCATATGCGGATACAGCGTGAAGATAAAAAAAAAAACAACCCTTTATCACTGATGTAATATAATAAGATCTGTCTCTCTCTCTCTCTCTCTCTCTCTCTCTCTCTCTCTCTCTCTCGTCTGGGTTCTCTCTCGTCTTGTTATTGAGAACAAGAAGTGAATATACACTAAAAGAAAAGTACGTAAGACAATAGTTGACACATTTTGACACGAGATGACGTGCTTGTTTTTTTTAGCTTCACGCTGTTTCCCCCCGTACATAGCAGGATAGGCAGAGGGAACCAGAGAACCTACGTGTTAACACCGTTCCGCAATTTCCGCCGAATTGAAGCATTGCGTGCTGAGTGGCGGAACTCAACGCCGCGCTTTTGCTTTGTTACCAGAGTAAGGAAATGAAAATAATAACATTTCCCTGGAGTAACCAAACCCACAGTTACAGTCGCATGCTTGGGCCTCTGCGCCACGACAGACGTTACGTTATAAATAATCATATAATACATATAATATAAAAAATATAAAAATAGATACATATAAATATATTCCATAGTATCGTATCGAAACTTTTATATTTCCTGAGGAATTGAACTCACAACCTATCGCGTTTACAGCACGCTTGTATCTTAAGACAATGACTGACTGTATTTATTTAATTGAGATGCTTTTTAATCTAAAATTTGTCACCATATTGGCACAGTGGCACAAAGTAGACGATCCTTTGAGTGTAATCAGTGACTGTATCTCTATATGACTTATGATTGAAAGTGCACTACGAAAAAGGAAAACACCATTTGCAAGTGTCCACTACAGTTTAAGCTGCACTTTTTTTTTTTTTTTTTTTTTTATTAATTGACGGCAAACGAGCAGAAGGACCACCTGATGGTAAGTGGTTACCTGCCTATAGACATCTACAACACCCAGAGATGCAGATGCGTTGCCAACCCAGAAGATACTGATGGAAGGGGACAATGTAGTAGTCCAATATCAGAACCACCATTTTGGGGAAAGGATGGGTGGGAAAGGGGAAAAATCTGCTTACACGCCACGAACCGGAACACATCATTAGATATTTGGCGGTTCGTCTTTGACATGATAGTGGTCGCGAGCCAGACGGAGGACGAACCTCCTACCACCTAAAGAACTGCATAACAGAAAGCACTGTTAGAAAAAGAGAACATAACGCATGTGTGAGACGTAATAACTAGTGTGCGTCATCGGAGCTCTTGTTATTTTATGATGTCCTAGTAACTCGGTACGCACAGGGCGTCATTACTGTGGCATAAATCGATAACTTTCTCATTAAGCTCCGCTTAGTTTTATGCCTCCTTTGTAACTCTGTTCGAAAAAAAGGCCTCTCAGATAGATAACCATGACTGGGGCCTCAATAAAATTTACATGAAGCTCTGTTTATGTTATGGTCTCCTTGTACCTGGTTCTAAAAGGTCAGGATTCGCTGTGACTACTGGGGCTCATCCAAATCAGTAATAATATAACTGAAGACAATACCAGGGTCTGATGCCTACTGAAGCATTGCGTGCTGAGTGGCGGAACCAACGCCGCGCATGGTTTTGTTACCAGAGTAAGGGAATGGAAAATACAATATTTCCTTGAGTGGGAATCAAACCCAAGTTACAGTCGCATGCTTGGGTCCACGCCACGCCCTGTAGCGCCTGTAGCTCCTCTGGTGTTACACGGGGCCGTGGGCGGCGGGGATCACTTACCATCAGGTGACCTGAACGCGAGTTTGCCTTGTCCTTTCCATAAAAAAAAAAAAAAACAAATAAAAATCTTACACACACAAATTGGGCGGAGAGTTGAAACAAAACATTGAGACTTTGTTATACCCTGTACACAAGTTTTTCTCCTTTTTGACAGATGTAAATATTTCTGATCGACATAACTTTACAATGACGAATATATTTTTTATTATCTCTATATAAATAAGTGAAGCGAAAACTTTGTACCCCTCTTTTACGAAAATTACGTGGGACGTGGTGGAGCATGAAACTTGGCACAATTTATAGTTTATAGAGAAGGAGTGCAGAGGATAGTATCTTTTTAAAAATGATGCACATAAAGTATATTGAATTAGTAAAATAAATGCATTACTAATTCACCATGGTTTGCATCCATGTTTATATAAAGTGACATATACATTGTTAAAGACAACGCGTTGTTAACGCGTCAACGGCGATATTAGTTCTTAATTTAATAATTTTAAAAATTGAACAATATAAAATCACAAAAGCCCCTAGAGATTCCAACGTTATCCAAAAATGGTAAGATTTATTATTGCTTTAAAGTAAAATTTTATGTAGAAATACTGTAAATACTGTATTTGTCAAAGAGTTGTTGACAAAGAGTGGCGTTGAGTTCCGCCACTCAGCACGCAATGCCTCACCTGGCGGAAAGTGGAAACGAGGTCTTAACACTAGGTTCCCTCTGCCTACCCTGCTATATGCGGATAGCGTGAAGATTGTATGTATGTATGTATTGTTCAATGTTGGATACAGAAGGGACTCAATAACAGACAGTAACTGTTAGAAATATCGATTACAAAAAATCATTACAACAGATCATTGTTAAGTTATTGTTACGATCGGGGTCTTTTTGGTTCTACTCTCTTTGGCTAGTGGTTGGGGTCTCATTAGTGATTGGGGTCTCTTTAGCTGGCATAACTCATTTAAGAAAGATAAGTAAAAAAAAATAATTTTTGATTGACGTTCCACTTATTTATTTATTTATAAATTTTATTGCACAAAGTAAAATGTAAGAAAAAGGCAGGTATTAACGCCAACTAGCATTCTCTTACCAACCAACCTTCTTATATATAGGAAATAAATATATAGGTGCGTGAAAGCAAATTTAAAAATGATATATATGTGTTATAATATAAATATAACATAAATAAATAATCATATCATATATATGATACATACACATACACACACACACACCGCACACGCACGCACGCACGCACGCACGCACGAACGCGCACGCACGCACGCACGCACGCACGCACGCACGCACGCCACGCACGCACGCACACACACACACACACATATATATATATAGTGGTTCGATAGTCTGTCGGTGCACAGGCACGAGCGTGCGACAGTAAGCGCGACAGGTTGTGGGATCGATTCCCACTCCAGGAAATGTTAGTATTTTCATTTTCTGGGTTTGCAACAAGGCAAAGCGCGGCGTTGAGTTCCGCCACTCAATACGCAACGCCTAAATTCAGCGTGAAAGTGGGGAACGGAAGAACGGAGTGTCTTAACACTAGGTTCTCAGGTTCCTCTGCCTACTCCCGCTATATGCGGATACAGCGTGAAATATAAATAGATACATATAAATATATTCCATCGAATCGTATCGATATTTTTTGTTTCCCATCTATTGATGGGAACCCGTCTGTCAAAAAGATCAAGCTAACTTATACAGAGTATAGTGTTGACAATCCATAAATACGTGAAGCAAAAACTTTGGATCCCTTTTTATAAAAATTATGTGGACGGAGGAGCATGAAACTTGGCGCACTTATAGTTAATATAGAGAACGAGTGCAGAATGATAATATCTATTTAAAATAATGCATAAAAAGTATATTAAATTAATAAAATAAATATTACACACACTAAGTACTACGCTTTGACATGCATGTTTATATAAAGTGACATACATATGTTGCTAGGACGCGTTATTAACGCGTTAACGGGGACACTAGTATTAATAAAACGCAAAACACAATATACAGAAGTTTTATTTTAGAAAAAATACAACCTATTTTGACAATCATGTAGTTGCTGTATATTATCTGTATTTTTTTTTTTTAATGAAAAAGAAACAAAAACCTAATATAATACATCCTTACATCTATTTATTATAGAGAGCTTTAAATAAGTACATAAATTAAGTTAAATGTTTAAGTTAAATTTAAAAAAAAAAAAAAATTATTAAAAAAAAAATATTCTAAAAGAAACTACAAACTATAGCCAAAATAAGAAACAATACTTCAATCTATTTAAAAAACGTATAAAAATTTGAACGCAGCGGGACTCGAACCCGCGCCTCTTGTCTCCTGTCCAAGCGCTCTAACCACTAAGCCATGCGTTGTATATTTGAGATAGAAATCTAAAAATCTCTCTACAGAGATGTTAACAACATAAATAAGTTGTAACAAGCGTATAAAAATTTCGACGCAGCCGGATATAGAACGCATGGTTTAGTGGTTAGAGCGCTTGGACGGTTTCCAAGAGGCGCGGGTTCGAGTCCCGCTGCGTTCAAATTTTATGTTTTTCGTTTCCTAAGTGTGGATTAACACTTATACCTATGTAAATAGCAGAAAATTCCACGAAAAAGAATATTAAGACACTCCGTTCTCTTTCATACTCATTTTACAAACATTATAATTTAGTTGATATAACTCAATACCTTATATTAAAAAATATATTACATTAATAAATAAATCATTATATAAATATACATACATACATAGCTTCACGCTGTATCCCGCATATAGCAGGGTAGGCAGAGGGAACCTAGTGTTAGGACACTCCGTTCCCCACTTTCCGCCGAATTAAGGCAATCCATGCTGAGTGGCAGACCTTAACGCCGCGCTTTGCCATGTTACCAAACCCCCAGGAAATGAATAATCCCATTTCCTGGAGTGGGAATCGAACCCACAACCTGTAGCGTTTACAGTCACTTCACATATTAATAATATTAATATGCCACTAAAAACAGAAAAGGGAGATTTCACTAAAACATACTAACAGTGCATTATTCACTGTCGACAACATAAAAACATTATAAAAAAACAAATAATATTTATCTATCTTATTTAGCAGAATATAGACAGAAGAGACTTTTTACCATTCATATTCAATTACATATTTTTGTAAGGAGAGGAGCTCTAAGCAATACCTGGGACTTGGACCAAATGTAAATTTAAGGGGCCCTTTAAAATACATTAACACTTATCCATTATCCAAGCTCTTATCTCTACTTCACTAAATAATTCTGCTATACGAGTATATAATATTTGTAAAGTAATGGTGAGTGGAGTGTCTTATAATTAATTTTTAAAGATTAAAATAAAATAATTATTTTGTTACTAAAAAAAACACATTTTTAAATCTAGATTTTGAAACAGAAACTGGAATTAAGTTATTATTTACAGTATAATTTTATATTGATAGCTAAATTCTTATACCAGCTAACAATTTCTGCTAAACAGGCAAAGTGTTCCCATCATATGAGCCGTTGATTTTGAAAGTGAGACAACTCCATTTTGTAAAAAAAAAATATTTAAAGTTGAATCTTACTACAAATTATTATTATAATTTTATGTTTTTAATCAAAAAAAAAAGTGATAACATAAAATGGAGTTGTCTTACTTTCAAAATCAACGGCTCATATGTTAGAGGACTGATTGAACAGAATTGTATGAGACACGCACATGGTAAAAAATTCCAATAGTAGATACAATGTTTCAAACAATACAGTGGATTATTGTTTTTTAAACAAGTTATTGTGATGCAATATATCAAAAAATAAAAAAAATTACCATCTCTCTCAAATTCAATTTTCAAATAAAATAGATATTATAAAGAATAAAAACCCGACTGAACCAATTCTTCAAATTTTGGAAACAAATACAAATAAAGTAAGCTATAAAAGCTTGTTATGTGTTATATATTTGAAATATGCTAATTAAGTCCTTTCATTTGACACCCCACACGGTACACATCAATGATTTTTTTATGAATTGCCTTTAGAGGGCGCAATATTGAAATAAGAGTGACGTCACATATCTAAGAACACTTGGAGTATCAATACCTATCTAACGTCACCTTAATTATATAATTCGGTCCAGGTGTTTGGAAGATATGAGGTAATAAAGAATATTACAAACATACATGATACACTCAGAAAAACATAACCCTCCTCCGTCTGTGTCTTTGTTCTACATATATTTTAATGGGTGGAATTGTAAAATATGGATGGAGTTAGTTGGTTTACAAATTAGGTTATCAATATAAAATTCTTTTGTTTCTTTCTTTACATCCTGTTTTTAAAACAGAACTAAGCTCTTAGTTTTAGAATCTCGGCAAACTTTAAAAAGAACTACTGAATACTTATATGGAAGTTATATTAACTTAAATAACATACATACATATATAGCCTCACACTGTATCCCGCATATAGCAGGGTAGGCAGAGGGAACCAGAGAACCATAGTGTTAAGACACTCCGTTCCTCTCTTTCCTTTTCCTTTTATCTTAAATAAATAGATATTAAAGAGAAATTAACAAAAAGGTTATATTAACATATTCTTTTTAATTGTGAATGCAAACTAAATATTTTTGTTTTCTATGCATATAGTGTTAGTAGGAAAAAAAATTGTAAGTATATAAAAAAATAAAAAAGTTTCACATTATATCATAGCTGGGTAGTCATAGAGAACCTGGTGTGATGACCAGTGTCAACAACAAATAAAGTAGACAATGTAAGGCCCGTGCCCCATAGGGGGGGACAATTCATTTGTTTATATCGAAAATTTTTTTAAAATTATTTGAAATTGAATTTTAGTTTTTGAAAATGTATATCTATGTTTCATTAACAATTTCCTAGTGTCCTTCTACCATTTAAGTTGCTTATCCCTTTCGCTACCAGCATCACATATATGTGACAACCCGATTTTCTTATCAGAGCCTGGCGTCACGAATATGTGACGGGCGTTCATTACCAGTTTATGACAATAGCTTGTCCCAGATTGTACTGTACATAGATGGGTTATGTTATAAAACAATAAAATAGATACAGGATGTTAGTGATCTGGTAAAATTGCTAATTTGACTTAGTTAGAATGTTATAAATACATCCCACAAAATTTAATGACAATTGATATAATATTAAAATAATAAAACGTATGGGATGTGGTGGCGATTTGTCTCCCGAGGCCCTGGTAGCGAAAGGGTTAAGTTAATAATTCAGTTTTTTTATGGTTAAAACTTGTGTATGTTACATGGGGGCATAAGAATTTAAGAAAGGCTAGTGTGGGACATGACATATAAAAGGTTGGGAAACACTGGTTGAGACACTCTGTTCTCCACTTTCTGCCTGAATTGAAGACATTGTGTGTTATGTGGCAGAACTCAATAATATGCTTTGTACCAGAACCAAGTAATAAAAATAATTTAAATAATTGCCTAGAAATGGGAATCAAACCCAAAGTAATCCTTTTTACTGTAACACTTTAAGACAAAAAATAAATAATTCTAATCCAACTAAGCAAAAAATCATAACCTTTTATGAATTCTATTTAAATGAGTCAAAAGAGACTGTTTAGCTTTAAACTTGAGAGAGCAATGATCGCACTCAAATGTAACACTTTTATATGTGTGTTTGTTCATCACATGCTTGAACAATCCTTCCGTGCTCGTAAACTTCTTCTGACATTTCATACAAGTATTTTCCGCTAGAATCTGCTTCAGCTTCATATGTCGACGTAAACAGTATCTGGACTTGAAGGTAATGGCACAAGTTTCACATTTAGACTTACTCTTTATTTGATGTTCGGTTTGACAATGGATATCTAAATTACTCTTCTTGTTAAACACAATCTGGCATTCATTGCATTCGTAAGTAGCTTCTCTCTGCTGTGTTTGATGGTTAGATGTCATGTGGCGAAAGAATTGACTGTTCTGAGTGAATTTAACACGGCAATATTGGCATGTGTATATGTAATTTCTATCGTCCTGCCTCACTTCCTCCTTTTTTCTGTTAGCTGGTCTCGTTATCCGAATCCTCGGGCCTGTTCTCACCGGTTTTTTATTCATAACTAATTCTTTATTAACAGTTGTTGAATTATATCATTATTTTTGAAAACAATATTTAACACGTCGACAAATGTGAATTAATGTCTATTGTTAAATTGTTTTGATAAAATATATATGGTTTTATGTTTTTATTTATATTTATGATGTTTTAATTGTTTAATTGTTATTTATTTTGAAAATATTTAGCGATTTTGTTTTGGAGTCAGCTTCTTGAAACGTCAAAAAATTAAAGTTTGGCAAAGTGCGTTCGGAAATGTTTGATAACTTTCACTTTATATATAAAATGAAATTTAAATTATTACAAATAAATATTAATTAATAATCACTATTATTTAAGTAATAATTATTGAAATTTTCTAGATAAATAATACGTATTATTTACATTAAATAATTTGGCTGTCTATTTTATTGACTAGTTACGATTGATGTTTGAAATTTTAGTAAAAAAAAAAACATATTTATATATTAAATATATTCGCTCTAATAAATCTATAACAATTAAAAATAAATAATAAAAAAAAATAATATTCATACATTTAATTATTTTTTTACATAAAAATGTCACCTAATATTAATTTATTATTAATTATATATTAAATAATAATATTTATTTATTTATTATTTCATTATTAATCTTTGGCTTTATATAATTATGCTTACAGTTTATATCTTAGGATATGTTTTTTTTTTAATATATATTATTCTTGATCACTAAAACCTACACATAAAAATACTACAATATAATTAAGATTTCAACAAAAAAGAAAACTGACTTCAAATAAAAAGCACATAAAATTCCGAATAACTCAAAAAATACACGTCAAATCTATTTACTATTTTCTAATTACTAAATTTAAATGGGACCACATCACAGGCACTAGCTATCATATAATAAAAGAATCATCAAAATTGATTTACCCAATAAACAATAATGCGGTAACACATTATATACAAATACGTGAAGCAAAAACTTTGTACCTCTTTTTACGAAAATTACGCGGACGGAGGAGCTTGAAACTTGGCACACTTATAGTTTATATAGAGAAGGAGTGCACAATGATAGTATCTTTTTAAAATAATACATAAAAAGTATACAAAATTAAGAAAATAAATGTTACACACACTACCATGGTTTGACATTCATGTTTATATACGTTACTAGGACGCGTTATTAACGCATCAACGGGGACATTAGTAAAAAAAATAGTCAAATATAGAACCTTCTTTTTTGGAGTTGGTTAAAAAACAATATTTTTAATATTTTATTATGTAACGACTGTAAACGCGAGTGGTTGTGGCTTCGATTCCCACTCCAAGAAATGTAATCATTTATTATTTTGAAGATATAGGGAAGATAAAAAAAAAAAAAATTACAGATTAAAAAATTACATAATATATAATTACATCATTTAAAAGATTTCAATTCTGATATGAAAATATCACGTACAGATATTCTTCTCGACACGTATCTAGTAAAAAATTGATAAAAAACTAATTTTATACTTTATATATCAACAAATAAGGTTTAAATTACAATAAACGAGAATTATTACTAAATAATACATTTCAAATCGATATAAAAGCCAAATATTGTGATATTAATTCATAATTTTAAAGAAAATGCGCTCTCTTAGTGTCATTTTTTTATACGCAATACTAAATTGCGTTATCGGTTTTGATAAATCAAAAATAATAGATACAAAGGAAGGAAAAATCGAAGGATATTTATCGGAGAGCGGACTGTTTTATGAATATTTGGGTATTAGATATGGAGTACCTGAAAAGTTTAGAGTAAGTATTTTTTTTATCTTCACGCTGTATCCCGCATATAGCAGGGTAAGCAGAGGGAACCTGCGAACCGACGTGTTAAGATACTCCGATAACATTTCCGTTTCCCACTTCCGCCGAATTGAGGCATTGCGTGCTGAGTGGTGGAACTCCACGCCGCGCTATGCCTTGTTTTTTTTATTGGTAAAGGATGGCAAACGAGCAGAAGAACCACCTGATGGTAAGTGGTTACCTTCGCCCATGGTTTTTGTAAAGTGGCGGAACTCTACCTTTAACCTTTGTCTCACCAGAGTGCAAAATAAAAATAATTTAAATACAATATTTCCTATTCATATTATTAATATTTTTTTATAGTGAGATTCGAATTTACGACGTCTACAACCCAAACACTGTCCCACTACACCACGACCTCTTCATTATTATAATAAAATGATAACATAATATTAATTTTAATTATTTCCAGGCACCATCACCTCCTCCAAAATTTTCTGGTGTGTACAAAGCAAATAACCCAAACGTACTCTGTCCCCAATTCTTCACTCATGATCCTCTAGCTGCTGCTAGTGACAATGAAGACTGCTTAGTCCTGAACATTTATGTTCCATCTTTCCAAAATGCCACTTTCCCAGTCATGGTATTTATCCATGGTGGGGATTTCGGCGTTGGGTCTGGGTCCCCTAGTTTTTATGGGGCTCAGTACCTAATCAGCCATGGAGTGGTGGTCGTTACCCTAAATTATAGACTAAATGTCTATGGTTTCCTCAATTTGGACATTAAAGAAGCACCAGGAAATGCTGGCTTAAAAGACATTAGGGCAGCATTGAGATGGATCCAGGAAAATATTGGTAATTTTAATGGTGATCCAGATAATGTGACTGTTTTTGGTCAAGGCAGTGGTGGGTTAGCAGCTATTTATTTGACAATGTCTGAATCCACCAAGGGTTTGTTCCATAGAGTTATATCAGAAAGTGGTACTCCTTTCGCTCCTCAGTCTTTTGATCCGAAACCCTTGACCACAGCAAGTCAAGTCGCAAAATCTCTTGGAGTAAATACTAAAAAACCAAAAGAATTACTCAAAATATATTCAGAAACAGATATAAACAAAGTTGAAGAGGCAATAGAAAAGCAAATGAACGCAAAATCTGTGTTCCTACCGTCTGTGGAATCAATTTTTGATGGGGAGGAACCATTTTTGACAGATACACCGTACAACATTCTTGCCAACAGAGGTAGCAACTTCAATCCTGTGCCGATGATAATTGGGCTTAACACTGTTGAAGGTTTAACCAGTACTTTGGATTACTATACAATAACTAGCCAAATGAATAGAATAAAGAACGAGGATTACTCTGCGCTTGACCAAAGAAGTTTAATAGTTCCAGAAGAAGATAAAGAAGAGTTTAGGAATATTTTGAAAGAGACTTTTTTCACTAACACCAGTTCAGATGAAGCTTTAGTCGGTGGCATTATAAATTTGAACACTGACTTCTCCTTTGTGGGGCCAGTTTCTTTATTTTCGGAGTTATATGCCAATAATTCTGGCATGCCAATATATGAATATATATTCAGTTATATTGGCAATAGGAATTTGGGGAGGTTACTAACGAATAGTAGTTTAGGAGCTACAGCAAATAGAGATGAACTGTTTTATATATTTGAGCTGGAGAGATTGCCGTTACCAATGGATGAAAATGATGCAAGAATTATAACTTTTATGACCATGATGTGGACGAATTTTGCTAAATTTGGGTAAGCTTTATTCTTTTACTTAATTTATATTTTATTTTTATCTTCACGCTGTATCCCGCACATAGCACGGTAGGCAGAGGGAACCTGAAAACCGACGTGTTAAGACGCTCCGTTCCCCATTTTCTGCCGAATCGATCATTGCGTGCCGAGTGGCGGAACTCAACGCCGCGCTTTGCCTTGTTACCAGAGCGAGGAAATGAAAATACGCATACAGCACGCAATGCGTCAACTCGGCGGAAAGTGGGGGGCGAAAATGTTAAAAGAGGGCGTAGAATCTTAACACTAGGTTCCCTGGTTCCCTCTGTGTACCCTTCTATGTGTGGGGTACAGCGTCACGCTAGTTAAGATAGTTAATATTTTTTTTCTATTGATTCTTTTAAATTAATAATTATTTTTTATCATAGTTAGTTTAGTTTATTCCGTAATATTTGTAGTATTTAGTGTGTTTTCTTAGATTTCTTTTTGCCTTAAAATCTTGATTGTTATCGTTTATGACGAAAACAGTATGTGTTATATCACATATACATAATTATCATCATTTTACGAGGAGAATCGAACCCACAACCATTGCGTCTATATTGAGAAACTGTCCTACTGCGTACTACAATTTAGTAGTTCGTTTATTTAAATATATTTTTTAATATTATTTTTCTAAATTACATATTTTCATATTAATTGACAATTTTTTAATGTTTTTTTTTATTTAACATATTTTTTCATTCCCCCAGCTCCCCAACCCCAGACCCCACAAATGGGGAATGGCTCCCCTACCCGCACCACTTAGCCATCAACACTGAACCCCAATACGTCGTCCCACTGACACCAGACCGCGCTATTTTCTGGAGATATTTCTACTACAAATATGGCGCTGACATACATACATAGTGTTCGTAAATATATTATTATTATATAAATAAATGTTATTTTTTTAAGTTATTTTGGTGTTTTATTTTCAACTGACTTAAATTAAAGAGTTGTTGAGTTGAGTATGTTACCAATTAACTTTTTTACTTTATGTTCTGACGAGAAGTTTATGACTTATTCGTAATATGTGTACTTTTTAGTGCATTTCTTTGATTGGTATAACTTTTTTCTGAGTGAAGCGATTTTGATGTCTTTTTTCTATGATAGCTAACTATGATGTGGTCCCATTAAATTAAGTTGACGGTTAATGGGTAGTTTTTGAGTTATTCGTAATGCTTGTAGTTTTTAATGCATTTTCTTAGAAATTAGTTTTCTTTTCTTTTGTACTTTTTTGTATTTTGGCTTTTGTATTTTTACATACATACAATTTTAAAGTACTAAATTTAAAAAAAAACGCCTTTCGTGTCTTGAGGCACAAGCGTGCGACTGTAAAAGCGACAGGTTGTGGGTTCGATTCCCACTCCAGGAAATGGAATTTTTCATTTTCTGGGTTTAGTAACAAGGCAAAGCGCGGTGTTAAGTTCCGCCACACAGCACGCAATCCCTCAATTCGGCGGAAAATGGGGAACGGAGTGTCTTAACACTAGGTTCTCTGGTTCCCTCTGCCTACTCTGCTATATGCGGGATACAGCCTGAAGATAAAAAGAAAAAAATGTTTTAATTTCTTTATTTTTTGAAATAACAAACACGCTACAGTTTTTTACATATACATAAATATATAATATTATTTGTTATTAAAAACTTCTTTATAAATAACAACAACATAAAAATATATTCAATTTTACTCTAAGCATGCCTTACATTATAATAGAAAAGAGCGGATACTCTTCAAACTGCTGGACCGATTTTTACAAAACAAAGCTTAAAACCATCGCAAGGAAACTGGCTTGCGAATGAAAAAAACCGCATCGAAATCGGTCCAGCCGCTTGAGAGCTACGGTGCCACATACAGACGGACAGACACACAAACATACAGACACACAAGCATTGACTTCAAATTTCAAGGGGTCAAGCAATACCTCTTTTGCGACAGAGGCTTAAAATATGCACATGTATCCGAATGCGATGATAGGTTTTATTAAAGAAAACATAGTTATTAACTAAATTTCATCAAAATCTGTGCAGGCATTGAAAAAAAATATACTCGTATATCTTTATAAATCTATTAAAAATAATTATTTTTCGTTAGTCATTTTAATAAAAGAAAGGAGTGTTTGGACTCTGAAATTATTGGACTGATTTTTCCAAATATAACTATGGACCACCGCAAGGAAATTAGCTTGCGAATGAAAAAAAACCGCATCAAAATTGGTCCATCTCTCGTCATCATCTCGGACATTGACTTAGAACTTAATATATCAATAGTAAGAAACGGAAATCTTAATAGAACGTAGTGTCTCAACACTATGTTCTCATGTTCCCTCTGCCTACCCTGCTATATGCGGGATACAGCGTGAAGATAAACAAATAAATATATATTATTTCACTCCGATATCACTTAACTCTTAAAATACATACACATATATAGTTATTTTTTGTTTTTTTTTATTATTTAACAATTATTTTCAAATATTATATTAAGATCTTAACTTATTCTGCCTAATTATTCATAAATTCCAAATATATTATTAAGGCACTAATTTTTTAAACAGATATGTAAATATAAAAGCTATTTTCAATTTTTTTTTATAAAATGTATGAGGCATTAATTTTTTTTTTTTCATAAATACATCTGTCAATGTCAAAGTGACATACATACTATAACATACATATATTAACATATAATATACATATATTAACTTAACAGTTAACAGTTATTTTTTTGTTAAAGTTTATAAAAAACGATATGTTTAATTTTTTTTTTAATTTAACATAGATATCAAATTTCAAACTAGACAGACTATGCGTTACCATAGCAACGCGAATGTCATTTTTTACAAAAGTGTATGTTAAACAGTGTGTAATATATATTTTATTAATTTAATATATTTCTAACGCCTGTCGTGGTGCAGAGGCACAAGCGTGCGACTGCAAATGCGAGGTTGTGGGTTCGATCCCACTCCAGGAAATGGAATTTCTTATATCCTGCGTTTGGTAACAAGGCAAAGCGCGGCGTTGAGTTCCGCCACTCAGCACGCAATGCCTCAATTCGGCGGAAAGTGGGGAACGGAGTGTCTTAACACTGTGTTCCTTCTGCCTACCCCGCTATATGCGTGAAGCTATGTATGTAATATATTTTTAACGCATTATTATAAAAAATATAAACTTTATGCACTCCTTCTCTACACTAACTTTTAACATTAAATACAACAAGACACAAAAACGTCACAACATTCAAGAACACCAACGCCAAAATTCCCACCAAAACTTGACAGCTGTCACTTTATGACACATGACAATCAATTTTTTTTGAAACCAATATTTTTTAAGCAAACGCTCAACTCGAACTGTCCGAGCTGTCGCTTGATTCGTGTCGCTTTTTCTTCTTCTCGCGTCGCTCGTACTTGTCACGCTTAGGGCTCCGCTTGGGGCTTCGCTTGGGGCTCTCGTGACGGATCCGATGATGTCAAATGCCTGAATCATCGGTTGTATGGTGAATGTTGTTGACAGATTCCTCTGATGATTCAGTTTTTGGTTTTCGTTTTGATCTGGAAATATATACGCTTATTTATTTAATACACCGCAAAACACATGAGTAAATACAAAAAGGATGAGGCACAATAGGCTGCCTTATAGCTAATTAGCGATTTCTTCCAAAGAGCTTATGGGTTAGGAGATATATATATTTTAGCTTCACGCTGTATCCCGCTCATAGCAGGGTAGGCAGAGGGAACCTGGGAACCTAGTGTTAAGATACTCCGTTCCCCACTTTCCGCCGAAATGAGGCATTGCGTGCTGAGTGGCGGAACTCAACGCCTCAAAACCGGAAACCGGAACTCAAATTGAATTTCACATACATATATTTTCAATATCAGCAGCATTGCCCCAGAGTAACATTCAATCAATATTCATTCAATATCATAATAAAATCGGGCGGAGAGTGGAGAGCGAAGTCTTTTGACTCTCGAGTCTAGATTATTTCTGTCTGTGCGTGAAAAAAGCGTGAAGAGTGAAACAACTAACTAAACACTCACGTTTTCTTCTTCTCATTGTCAACAGTCACTTGGTCCTTGAAGAATTTTGAAATCTCTAACTCCTTTATTTCATCAGAATTGGTTAAGATTATTGCTCTGAAAAAAAAAAACAATATTTAAAAAATAAACAAGTTAAAAATAACGTATTGAGTGGCGGAACCTAACGCCGCAGTGGCATGTCCCTGCGGAGTTAGGTTCCGCCACTTCATTTTATATTTTTTAACTTCAAGCTGTATCCGGCACATAGCAGTGTAGGCAGAGGGAACCTAAGAACCGACGTGGTTATTACACTCCGTTCTCATTTCCATTCCCCACTTTCCACCGAATTGTTGTGAATTCCAGCGCCTTGAGTTCCGCCACTCAGCACGCAATGCCTTAATTCAGTGGAAAGTGGGGAACGGAGAGTCTTAACACTCCGTTGAAGTTAAAAAAAAAACAAATTAAGTTATAGTTCATTTTTTACTTCGCTTAATAACGTTTAAAGCACACAATGTAAGAATGAGCATACATCGTTAAAGGGATGGGATTTATTACGATTTCCTACGTAACTGGGTGTAGACTGTTTGCGTTATAGCCTTACTGATAATACAGATGGCACTGGCGATGCGTTCATAGTACACGGTTTGATTTGGCAAAAAAACAAAGTCAACTAAAAATATAGAACCTAAAATAAAAGGTCGCCAGGAAAGTTTTGGAGCTATATACATACATACAAACATACATACATAGCTTCACGCTGTATCTCACATATAGCAGGGTAGGCAGAGGGAACCTGAGAACCTAGTGTTAAAACACTCCGTTCTATTAACATTTCCGTTCCGAACTTTCCGCCGAATTGAGACATTGTATGTTGAGTGGCGAAACTCAACGTCGCGTTTTGCCTTGCTAAATATAATTTAATATGTCCATTCCCTGTATTGTATATGAACCCACAACCTGTCGCGTTTACAGCCGCACGCCAGTGCCTCAATACACGACAGAATAATCATTTTTATATTACTTTTCACGCCTGTCGTGTCTTGAGGCACAAGTGTGCCACTGTAAACGCGACAGGTTGTGGGTTCGATTCCCACTCCAGGAAATAGAATTTTCCAATGGGTTTAACAAAGCAAAGCGCGGCGTTTAGTTCCGCCACTCAGCACGCAATGTCTCGATTCGGCGGAAAATGGGGAACGGAGATTCTTAAAACTAGGTTCCCTCTGCCTACCCTGCTATATGCGGGATATAGCGTGAAGCTATGTATGTATGTATGTAAATTAATTTTAATTCCACATCCTGGTAAGACAACGCGGCGTTAAGTTCCGTTATTCACTCAATATCGTAATTTCGTACAAAAAATTGTAAACAGAGTGTCTTAACACTATGTTTTTTGCCAAACGATGAAAAAAGGCTAAAAAAATAGCCAGGCAATGATTAATTATGAATTAAACCATTCAATACTATAGAATAAATATAAAGAACAGTTTGTCTAAAGCTAGATATACGCTATCAGAGGGGTGTGGAGTCACCTTGGCACGAGCAAATCACTGTACATAGGGATGGGAAGAATATATTTTGTGATTATCGATATCGATAGTTTTTAGAACATCGTTAAGCCTCAGTTACTATATAAATTTACTAATGGCGTGACGCGTTATCAACGCGTTGTCTTTAGCACTATATGTACATGTCACTTTATATAAACATGTATGTCAAACCATGGTAGTGTGTGTAACATTTATTTTATTAATTCAATGTACTTTTTATGCATTATTTTTAAAAAATATTAGCATTCTGTACTCCTTCGCTATATAAACTATAAGTGTGCCAAGTTTTATGCTCCTCTGACCGCGTAATTTTCGTAAAAAGGGGTCCAAAGTTTTTGCTTTACATATATATATATATATATATATATAAATAATAACAAAATGGTTAACTTAATTATATATTTAGTATTCTTTTTAGTGTAGGGAAGAGTCAATTTCATGAAATCAAGGGAAACTCATTGGACTAAACACGATTTTATCGTCTGTTGCATCCACGGGAACGAAATTGCGGGTGGCAATTAGTTAATAAATAAAGGCTCCACAAATTTTTGGACGGACGCCTTAACATATATATTCTGTTTATGTCTTTCTTTTATGTCTTTCTTTTATGTCTTTCTTTATAGTTTATTGTATTATTTAGAGATTTTTTTAAGTGCACTCGATTTACAATTTAAGCAAGCAAATTAGCAAAATGTGAGAGATAAGGCAAATGACATGTGAGATGTATGTATAATATTATTAATTTTTTTATCAGATAATATATGGTAATAAGGCAAAGCGCGGCGTTGAGTCCCGCCTCTCAGCATGTAATGCCTCAATCTGGCAGAAAGTGGGGAACGGATTCGTTAAAAGAGAACGGAGTGTCTTAACACTAAGTTCTCAGATTCCCTATGCCTACCCTGCTATATGCAGGATACAGCGTGAAGTTAAAAAAAAATAAGGAAAATAATATATTAAGAATTGCTTAGCGGTTATATATTCGACTCTCATTCAAAAAAATGCTTATATATAGATATTAATTCGACAATTCACATCACTATTAACCCAACGCACCAAAATATAAAAAAAATAAGTTAAATCAAAACAAAAAATACAATCTGTCGATAAAACAATGTCCCATCACTAGGGAGGGAGCGCCAAACGACTTTAGGGCAAATTTGAAATGACCCTTTCTTTATATATATATGAGTATATATAAATATATATACTTCTTTGTGTTCGTCACGCGATTGTGGACAGTTTAGTTGTCAGTCAGTTTAGTATAAAAGTGGAAGTATTGTCAGTAATAATTAGGGTCTTAACAAAAAACGAAACTCTTTTTTTTTAACTTCACGCTGTATCCCGCATATAGCAGGGTAGGCAGAGGGAACCTGAGAGCCTAGTGTTAAGACACTCCGTTCTCTTTCAACAAATCCGTTCCCCACTTTCCGCCAGATTGAGGCATTGCGTGTTGAGTGGCGGAACTCAACGCCGCGCTTTGCCTTGTTACCAAACCCAGAAAATGAAAATACTTCATTTCCTGGAGCGGGAATCGAACCCACAACCTGTCGCTTTACAGTCGCACACTTGCGCGTCTGCGCCACGACAGACGTAAACGAAACTCAACTTAAAATATAATGCCTATCATGTCTTGAGGCACAAGCGTGCGACTGTAAACGCGACAGGTTGTGGGTTCATACACACTACAGGGAATGAACATATTAAATTATATTTAGTATATTAATTTCCTGTGTTTGGTAACAAGGATAAGCGCGGCGTTGAGTTCCGCCACTTAGCACGCAACGCTACTCTAACTGCTTCAATACGGCGGAAAGTGGGGAACGGAAATGTTAAAAGAGAAGGGAGTGTCTTAACACTATAGTTCTCAGGTTCTTTTTGCCTAACCTGCTATGTGCGGGATACATCGCAAAAAAACATTAAATTTAATAATTTAAAAAATGACTCACCGGATACGACTACCGTCAATCCTGTCCTGTCTTTTATCACTTATAATGGATATAGAAGTTTCACCAACTTCCGGTCTTTTCTTATGTTTCTTCACTTTATGTTCTCTGAAAAAACACGCACTTAGGAAACGAAAAACATATTTAGAAAACGTATTTGAACGCAGCGGGAGTCGAACCCGCACCTCTTGGAAACCGTCCAAGCGCCCTGACCGCTAAGCCATGCGTTCTGTTTCTAGTTTTTAATTATTTTTTATACGTTTTCTAAATAAGAGGAAAGTGGGGAAGGGAGTGTCTTAACACTAGGTTCCCTCTGCCTACCCTGCTATATGCGGGATACAGCGTGAAGCTATGTATGTATGTATTTTTTTTTATTTTACAGCAAGGAGCCTCTCCGTAAAGACCGTATTTTTATTTCTAATGTGTATTACCTATAACTTTTTACTGGGTGAACCAATTTTGATGTTTTTTTTAAATATTATAGATAGTGTTTCTGATGTCGCGTTTAAATTTAGTTAAGATTTGAGCAGTTTTTGAGTTATTCGTAATAATGTTACTTTCTAGTGAATTCTATCGGGTTCCTTCTTTTTAGCTTCACGCTGTATCCCGCATATAGCAGAGTAGGCAGCGGGATCCTGAGAACCGACGTGTTAAGACACTCCGGTTTCCTTTTTTTGTTATAACTTTTATCATTACTTACCTATGTTTTTTATCTCTTTCCTTCTTTTCAACAGATTTGTGTTTGCGTCTCTTTCTATAAACCGAACCGCTGTTAACTTCGTCGACTTTCTCCAAATGCAAAACGTAAAGTCGATATATTTGTAGTAAAATAACCTAAAATTGTAAAAATTCAAATAATAAATATATAAAAAATAATTAACGCCTATTGTGGGCACAGGCGTGCGATTGTAAACGCGACAGGTTGTGGGTTCGATTCCCACTCCAGGAAATGGAGAAAAATAAGTAATGAAAAATAATACTTACCAAAGTATTTTTGCATGTAAAGAATATATTCATATAGTTAATAATTTTATAATGGGCTATGATTAAAAGTCGAAATGCCAGAAAAGGAGCATCCTGTAGCGCTATGTTCATGATGATGGCGCACACCTCGATGGAACAACAACACGCTGTACTTGTGTTTCTGTTGAAAAAACATTATAGTAACATGCTTTTAAAAAAAAAAGAAATTATTTCTTGTCAACGCCAGTCGTGGTGCAGAGGCACAAGCGTGTGACTGTAGACGCGACAGGATGCGGGTTCGATTACCACTCCAGGAAATGTATGTATTTTCATTTCCTGGGTCTGGTAACAAGGCAAAGCGCGGCGTTGAGTTCCACCACTCAGCATGCTATGCCTCAATCTGGCGAAAAGTGGGCAACGGGATTGTTGAAAGAGAACGTAGTGTCTTAACACTATGGTTCTCAGGTTCCCTCTGCCTACCCTGCTATATGCGGGATACAGCGTGAAGTGTAAAAAATATCTTTCTCCACTCTCCATCTCTATTAAAACATATATAAAACTTGTTTCTATGTTATTTAAATACTTTTTTTAACTGCAAGTGATTCATTTGTTACATTTTTTTCGACTCAGAAATTTATTCGTTCTAAAAAAAAACCTTATGCTTATTCATATTTTCAAAAAGTCGATTTATCAGCTGATTCAGGCCTGGAAATATATATTTTACCTGGAAATCTATACATTTTAGCGAGCGCTGACGTGAATTCACATCATTTCAAATTATTATACTATATATTCAACATTGATATTTGAAAACAAATGTTATACTTGTTATCCTCCCCTTGACGATACAAGTTTGCGACAACCAGCTTCATAATTTCATTCTATTTGCCGTACCCAGAATTGAATCGTAGAAAATTGGCCGGACGCGAATGTGTTAATCATAATTATTATTTTATTTAAACTTAAATATGGCAAAAGATTAATTATTTTACAGCACCCTGTATAATGCACATGTGTATATACTGTATACAGATGTATCAAAAAACACAATTCTGTTAATACCAATAAATAATAAATGACATTTTTATAAATAAAATTTTTAACCGATTTAAAAAAGAAGAGATTCTCAATTCGATTGTATTTTTTTATGTGAAGTTCCAAAATTAAAAAAAAAACATTATTACTAACTAAATATAAGTGGGGAACGGAATTGTTGAAAGATAATGGAGTGTCTTAACACTAGGTTCTCTGGTTCCCTCTGTCTACCCTGCTACAGCGTGAAGTTAAATATATATATATATATATATATATATATATATATATATATATATATATTTTTTTTTTATATATATATATATATATATATATATATATATATATATATATATATAAATGGGACCACATCAAAAGCACATAGCTATCATGTTAAAAAAAGAATGATCAAAATTAGTTCAGACATAAAAAATACAGCCGAATTATAACTTTTTTTGAAGTCAGTTAAAATTGAAAATGGCAAAAAAGCAATAATGTATGTAGATTCGTATATCAAAAAAAAACGAAAGTGGCATACCTCATATAATTATAATTTAATCATTATGTATGAAACATAAACTTTGTATCCCTTTCAGTGGCGAGGGGTGAAAATTTTAGTTAGGCAAACCGGTAAATTTAGAGAAGCCGGTGTATATTTAGGGAAGTCAGTACATATATTGAAGGAAGCCGGTAATTTTTGGAGAGGCCGGTATATTTAGAGAAGCCGGTATATACGCCGATGGTATTTGGTAATAATTTCACTATGGAATTTTGATGACGACCTTTTTTTTAGGTGACAGATGCTTTTTTTTTGTTATTGATAAAAGATGACAAACTAGCAGAAGGACCATCTGATGGTAAGTTGTCCTTCGCCCATGGACATTTACAACACCAAAGAAGTTGGAAATGCGTTGCCGACTTAGTGTTCAGATTGGAGGGGGAGGAAATAATGTAGTGGCCGCGGCTTTCTGGGGAAAGGATGGGTGTGAATAGAGAAAATCCTGGCTTACATGCCATCGAACCAGAACACATCCTTAGATATTTAGCGGATCGTCTTTGACATGATAGTGGTCGCAAGCCGTTTAGTTCGTCATCTAAATGACGAACGTTCTACCACCAAACTACTGGGATACTCGACTCTTACGGGACGCTACCCAGCGGCGGAGGGGAATTGTATTCTAACCCCGTCCCCTCACAGGGAAACATGCTTGTTTTTTTGCACTTTTATGCTCAAAATTTTTGGCGAATTTTTTTTCTGGCGATCTTTTTTTTTATTCTTTTAGTTCTCCACTTTTCTTGATATTGTTTGCAATTGCAATTTAAAGTCCACGTTTTCCTGTCGACCTTTTTTTTTAGGTCTCGTACATGTACTGTGTTTCACAGTACAAGTTAGGCAAGCCGATGGATACCTTGTATGAACGCCTCGCCACTGTTCCCTTTTCATGTTAACAATGCGGGAGACGGAATAGTATGATAGTTTCAAACTTATCGAAAGAGTTACACCATTTTTGTTTCAAAAGCAACATTTATATTGAAAAAGCTTTAAGTAAAACTTTTTTAGTATAATTTTTAATATAATATGTAAAGTATATATATGTGAAGTGAGCTAGAGCGTACATGTACTGGAAAATATATTTAATAATTAATAACATACTCAAGGATATCATATAAAAGTTAAGAATCTTTCACTGTTATTTTAGAGAAATGAATAATTTGATGTGTATAAGAAATAATAATAAAGATTTTGATTAATTGTCAATTGTCACAAGCGTGCGACTGTAAACGCGACAGGTTGTGGGTTCGATTCCCACTCCAGAAATGGAATTTTTCATATCCTGGGTTTGGTAACAAGGCAAAGTGCAGCGTTGAGTTCCGCCACTCAGCACGCAATGCCTCAATTCGGCGGAAAGTGGGGAACGGAGCGTCTTAACACTAGGTTCCCTCTGCCTACCCTGCTATATGCAGGATACAGCGTGAAGCTATGTATGTATGTATGTATGATTAATAGTCAGTCAGACCTAAAAGTCAGCCAAGATGAAACTGAACACGTATAAAACGATTCTCCATAAAATAATCACACAAAAATATCAAATTTATAATATTATAACACACATAATTATAAAGAACAATAAGCCCAAATGAACCAATTCTTTAAATTTAGGAAGCAAATACAAATAAAGTAAGCTATAAAAGCTAGTTATGTGTTATATATTTGAAATGTGCTAATTAAGTACTTTCATTTGACCCCCCACACGGTACACATCAACGATTTTTTGTTTTTATTCATGACGTAATTGCCTCTAGAAGGCACCATATTGAATTAAGAGTGACGTCACATGTCTAAAAACACTTGGAGTATCAATACCTATCTAACGTCACCTTAATTATATAATTCGGTGCAGGAGTTTGTAAGATATGAGGTAATAAAGAATATTACAAACATACATGATACGCGCGAAAAACATAACCCTCTTCTGACAGTTGGGTAAAAATAGCTCTTTACAATACACCAAAATCATGGAAAAATACTTTTACACCAATAATTTCAAGCAATCAACAAAAGAACTACATTTTCCAGTACATGTTACCAATTGAAGCATGTGCATGCGTGCATCATATACGTACATGTCAGACCTATGAGCAGTTCCTCGGGACTTCCTCGACTTGGTGGCTGTGAGGACCACCGTGAACTGCATCAGGGACCAGGACCAGATGGCCAGGGTCAGCAACACTAGGACCTTCTCTGTAGCTACCTTCTCATCTTTGAAGGAGTCGAAGAATTCTATAATGTCTGCTGCAGTACCTAAGGAAGAGACGCTTTTTTTAAGTTTATGCTTTATGTCGCATAGCGAGAAAAAAATCTAGAAACAACACTCTGTTCTCTTAAATAGCAGACGAAAAACCCTTTTTTGAATTGTGTTTGAATTTTACCTTTTTCTACAGAAATTCTAGATATGTATGTTGAGAGGCGGAAAATATAATGCCACCAGTTTCCTTAAAAAGTATCCTCGATTATTTATTTTCTTATTTTTTTCTTACTAGTCCCCATAAATGCGTTGATAACGCATTGCGTAGTGACGTATATGTCACTTTATATAAACATAGATGTCAAACCATGGTAGTGTGTGTAACATTTATTTTATTAATTTAATATACTTTTTATGCATAATTTAAAAAAAATATTATCATTGTGCACTCCTTCTCCATATAAACTATAAGTGTGCCAAGTTTCATGCTCCTCCGTCCGCGTAATTTTCGTAAAATGGGATCCAAAGTTTTTGCTTCACGTATTTATATATAGATTACGAACTTCAACATGTCAAAGGTTTAGTTTTAAGATAACGATCCACTATTCAATATTTGATTAAACAATTCTAACAATATAAATAATTGTTCCAGATGAGAATTGAAAATATTCATGTAAGAACTACATCAGAAATCACAACCAGATGGATAAGATTAACATCTTTTGAATCTATTTTTAAAGTTTTAAAATGTTAATCACTCACTTAGGAAACGAAAAACATATTTAGAAAACATATAAAAAGCACGCAGCGGGACTCGAACCCGCGCCTCATCAAAACTGTCCAAGGGCTCTTCAAAATTTTTAAACGTTTTCTAAATGTCTTTAGTTTCCTAAGTGTGTGATAAACATTTTAAAACTTCAAAAATATTTAATAAATAGCATTCTCTCTTGCCAAGTAATTGTTTTTTGGAATAATCTTTGTGTAGCAGAAATTTGTAAAAATCTCTCTACAGAGATGCTAACAACAGAAATAACGTTGTAACAAGTGTATAAGGGTTTCGACACAACCGGATGTAGAACGCATGGCTTAGTGGTCAGAGCGCTTGGACGGTTTCCAAGAGGCGCGGGTTTGAGTCCCGCCGCGTTCATAATTTTATACGTTTTCTAAATATATCTTTTGGATCTGTTCTTATTTTTAATTGTACGTTCAAAAGTACTTACCAATATACACCAAGAGTAGCTGACTGAGCTGGTCTCTGGTCAGGTCTCCTTTAGGCAGGAGCCACCTTCCCACGATGAGAGTCAGCATCAGGAACTGCTCGATCAGTGTCACCCACATATCTGTTGGTATCTTGGTCGCGCCAGGAATTGGTATTTCCGTCTGTTTATAGATATGATTTTAATTTCTTTTTTTTGGTAACAAGGCAAAGCGCGGCGTTGAGTTCCGCCACTCAGCACGCAAGTCTCTATTCGGCGGAAAGTGGGGAACGGAGTGTCTCAACACTAGGTTCGCTCTGCCTACCATTCTACATGCGGAATACAGCCTGAAGCTATGTATGTATTTGTTTTTTATTTATTTAGTTTTTATCTTCACGCTGTATCCCACACATAGCAGGGTAGGCAGAGAGAACCAGAGAACCTAGTGTTAAGACACTCCGTTCTCTTTTAACATTTCCGTTCTCCATTATACCAATATTAGTTACTCACTTCGATAACAGCATATGTGCTGTTTGCTTTCTTCTGCAAACGTAAGTCCACTTTGTGTAGTTCTAGTAACCATATCGCGGGAACCACCAGACCGAGGTAGATGAACACTGATGGGCAGAACCTGTGGACAAAAGAGTGAGGTGTGAGGAGAGTAGAGAGAGAGAGAGAGAGAGAGTCGTGGTGTGACAGTAGTAGTTTCTGACGGCTACTGACTGATACATATGAGAGGGAATTGATTATATTTAATATTTTGATTTCTACGGCGTCCATACAATACGGTCTCCATCTCCGGCTTGCCTAACTTTTTAAAGTATAAGTACGAGCCCTCTTAAAAAAAAGGTTGCCAGGAAAATATGGAGCTCGAATTATAAAAAAATAAAGTCAAGAAAAGTGGAGAGCTCTGACATCTTAAACACCTAAAAAAAAGTCATCACCAAAATTTGATAGTGAAATTATTAAAAACTTTCACATCCTATACCGGCTTCCCTAAATATACCGACTTCTCTAAAAACTACCGGTATATTTAGTATATTAATACCGGTATATTTAGGCATTTTAACTAATTAATTAAAATGGGGTTCTTCAAAAGGGGAATAAATAGGTTTTTGAAGGGTCGGCAACGCGTAAGTGATGCCCCTGGTGTTGCAAGCGTCCATAGGCCACGGTAACCACTTACCATCAGGTGGGCTGTGTGCCTTGTTGCCACCGTCGTGGTATAAAAAAAAAATGCCTAAATATACGCACCGGCTTGCCTAACTAAAATTTTCTCCCCTCGCCACTGAAATTTTCTCCACTCAACATACAATCTGTTGAATTTGAGTGGAAAGTAGGTTCTCCCTAACCACTATACGATGTAGGATAATATGTGAAGTTGTAAATAAGAAGAAACTCCTTAACATTCCACGTATGTCAGTCCGTGGTAACGTTACTTTGTAACGAAGAGAACGAAGAACGAGAAGAACGAAAGGCAGCTGAAGAGTGCCTGGGTGTTGCGACCCAAGTTTCAGTTCTTTTATGCCATAATTTGTCATTATTATACTAGTAGTAGACAAAAGAAACCTACAGCGAGAAACGAACACAAAAACCCATAGACATTGATTGTTCTCGTTTTCAAAAGAACTTCGGGTAATCTCTCTTAGTGCTTTCCTACACTCCCCACGTCTCTATACGCCATATGTGATGTTTCAATGTGTAGTAGTTTCTCGTTCTCCTCTCTCAGCACTCCCCTACACTCCCCGCGTCCCTACACGCCACATATCATGTTTCTATGTGCGGTAGTTTCGCGTGTACGTTGTCTGTCAGTCATTCAGTAACGCAAGCATTGCATATATATATATAGATAAATTAGCCCCTCGAATAAGATATGAATGGGCTACCATCGTAAAATTGCCATTTAAATTGACATTGACGTTACAGTTCGTGTATTTAACCTCCAAACGTCAAGGACTGTCAAGCTTCGATGAGTATTCATAAAGAACTAAAATGTCACCCTGACCTACCCCTAAACCCTTTTACTTATCTATATATAAATACGTGAAGCAAAAACTTTGTACCCCTTTTTACGAAGATTACGCGGACGGAGGAGCATGGAACTTGGCACACTTATAGTTTATATAGAGAAGGAGTGCAGAATGCTAATATTTTTTTTTTGAATAATGCATAAAAAGTATATTAAATTAATATAATAAATGTTACACACACTACCATGGCTTGACATCCATGTTTATATAAAGTGACATATACATACATTGCTAAGGACAACGCGTTATTAACACGTCAACGAGGACACTAGTGTAAAGAAATGTGTGCATATTACACAAAATATTAGGTTGTTTCATATGAAATGTCCGTTTTCAAGGTAAAGGAGTTTTAGTAAAAATATAATATGAAAACAATATAATTTTATTCGAAGTATTTACCTTCTTTTTCTACATATTTTTCCCAACGTGACACCAACTTTTTTATCCCGGAACTGAAAAACTCTGAGCTTTGATGTGAAACAAAGTCTGAAAACGCACTTTTAATTTCAGTATCATTTGCAAAATTTTTTCCTCTGAGGAAGTTGTTTAAATTCCTAAAAAGGTGATAATCTGTTGGAGACAAATCGGGAGAATATGGTGAGTGCGGAAGAACTACGTACCCTAGCTCTTTCAATTTATACACGTTAAGTTTTGAAACATGGGGTCTAGCATTGCCGTATAGGAGTATAGGGCCTTTCCGATTTACCAATCCAGGTTGTTTTTTCAATAATTGTTCATGCATTTGGTCAATTTCATTGCAGTAGGTTGTAGAGGTGATGGTCTGGCCTCTAGGCAAAAAGGAATAATGTATGATTCCAGCCATGGACCACCACACTGTAACCATCAGTTTTTTCGGGTACAAATTTGGTTTTGGCATTTGTCCTGGGATTTCGTCGATGTCTAGCCACTGCCCTGACCGACGCTGATTGTCGTAAGAAATCTATTTTTCGTCGCAAGTTATTATTCTTTCAAGAAAAGGGTCGGTTTTTTGCCTAGCAAGCAACGAAACGCAGGTCTCAAGTCGTTTCAATTGCTGTCGCTCAGTGAGATCGTGAGGTACCCATGTATCGAGCTTTTTTACCTTCCCTATGCACTTTAAGTGTCTGGAAACGGTAGGTGCACTTGCACTAAGTTGTGCTGAAAGTTTTCTAACTGTTTGGTAGGGGTTTTCTTCTACAGTATGTTTGAGGACATCGTTATCAATGACAGATGGAGGTCTTCCTCGGGGCTGGTTTTCCAAGTTGATATCCCCAGTCGAAAACTTAGCATACCAACGGCGAATGGTTCTTTCATTTACACTCCCTTCTCCAAACGCCTTACAGATGTTTCTAGCAGCCTCAGCTGCCGAACGGCCGAGTTTAAACTAGTAAAGAAATATTACACGGAAATCGCGTGTTTCCATGTTCATACTTGAAGGTATATTAAACAGTGTGTAATTGATTGGGAACCTAATGTTTATAAAAGAAAAGTAGAGGATTAGTAACTGCTTGATTATGGTATATAAATATTTAGGAGTAAACAACAGAGACCCGCAAAATCCTTTATGTATTTCAAAAATTATAAAATCGGACATTTCATATGAAACAACCCAATATAACGTAAGCGAAACTTAGAAGATATAGAAATGATTCTATTTCATCACATTTTATTTTGACTATAATATTTAGTATTTAATTTCGCTCGCTCTGGTAACAGGGCGAAGCGCGGCGTTGAGTTCCGCTACTAAGCAGGCAATGCCTTAATTCGGCGGAAAGTGGGGAATGGAGTGTCTCACCACTATGGTTCTCTGGTTCCCTCTGCCTACCCTGCTATATGCGGGATACAGCGTGAAGTTAAAAAAAACGAAAAGGACTGTCTTTATTGGGCATTGGTTGAATACATTTTGATAATTCTTTTTTTTATACGAGAGCTAGTGTTTCTGCTAGTGGCCCTAAATTTAAAAAATCTGACAAGTAATTTTTATTATAATTACAATTATTATTGTCTTATTATTTATTTATTTATTTATATTTATGTTATATTTATATTATTTATTTATTATTTATATTTATTTATTTATATTTATATTATTTTTTTGCTTCACGCTTTATAAGTCATTGCGTGCTAAGTAACGGAAGTCAATGTCGCATTTTATCTTTCCAGAGTGGGGAAATATAAATAATATTCATTACTACGGGTATGTATTAGTACCTTACCCACAACCTACGGTGTTTAAATACAGACGATGTCACCGTGATATCATAGTATTGTTATTATTATTATTATTTTTAGCTTCACGCTGTATTCCTCACACAGCAAGATAAGCAGAGGGTACTAGAAAACACAGTGTAAAGACACTCCGTTCTCTTTTAACATTTCCATTACCCACTTTCCGCCGAATCGAGGCATTGCGTGCTGAGTAGCGGAACTCAACGCCGCGCTAGTTACAGCAATATAATCATTAGCTCATCTATATACAGAGTGTTCCATAAAAATGTATGAAACAAATTAACATATACAAATAATATGATTCAGATTTGTAAGCGCTAATGGTTGTAAGGCAACTTCCGGCGGGTGTCATCACCGCACCCCTCTCTAGTAATTCCGTAACAGCCAAATGAAGGTAGAAATAGCTATTTAGTTAAGAAATACACTTAATAGTACACTAGCGTGCGACTGAAAAGGCGACAGGTTGTGGGTTCGATTCCCACTCCAGGAAATGTAAAATTTAGTATTTTCATTTCTAGGGTTTGGTAACAAGGCAAATGGTTCCGCCACTCAGTACGCAGTGCTTCAATACGGCGAAAAGTGGGGAACGGAAATGTTGGGAGAGAAGGAATGTCTTAACACTAGATTCTCTGGTTCCCTCTGCCTAGACGCTATATGCGGGATACAGCGTGAAGTTAAAAAAAAAAAAAGACTTAATAGTGGAATGGGACTGTTTCTGACTGTAAACACGATGGTTTTGGGTTCATACGGGAATTTCATTATTATACGGGAAGTTCATGTGGGAATTTTTAAAATTTATTATTATTTAATACATACATACATACATACATAGCTTCACGCTGTATCCCGCATATAGAAGGGTAGGCAGAGGGAACCTAGTGTTTAGACCTAGTGTTTTAGTATGCGGGATACAGCGTGAAGTTAAAAAAAATATATAAAAATAAAAATAATATAATTTGTCTCAATAAACAAATAAAGAACCGGACCTGAGGGCCCCTTGTTTTGCAGAGAGAGAGTGTGGAGAGTGCCCGTAAGTTATAACACAACGTGTAAGTTTAAGGGGCCCCTTTAAAATACCATTTAATGTTCACCTCCACTGTCCTCTCTCTATTCTACATAATTAAATTTAAAAAGTTCCTACTAATCGCCTAAAAAAGTCGCCTTAGAAATACGTGCTAGAAATGAGCTGATAATAGTTCTGGATAGGCCGAGATGTTTTAATAGATTATAGAGATTTCGCTGTTATACCTCTCGCGCCTATCTCTACCGCGTACAAATTAGCTCTCAACCTAGCTGGTTAGCAGTGAAGAAGCTGGTATATATTTAGGGAAGTCGGTATATATATTTAGGGAAGCAATCACAATTACCATTTAATATTTCATGGTGACCTTTTTTTAAGTCTGTTGTTTTTTTTAACTTCACGCTTTATCCCGCATAAAGCAGGGTAGGCAGAGGGAACCTGAGAACACTCCGTTCTCTTACAACAATTCCGTTCTCATACTTGGATTTTAAAAATTTCGCTCCCAATTTTTCCACAACATTTATTGTCATTTACAGAAGGACAACATTTAAAGAAGGTAAGTCGGTGAGAACTGTGTTGTATGGACACCTCGCCACTGCTGGTTACTTCGTTGGTAAGTTCATAATACTTATTGATCTTAAAATGGTGATCTTTAGGAATATCTGTTTCCCACGGAACAGTAAGTTCTACTAGGACTACACGTTTTTAAATCAAAAGGCAATACAGAATTAGGTTAGTTAATTTACTTTTGTCTAGTTATATAGATTTTTGTACATAAATCGATGTGGGGACTTTCAGTTATTTTTTTTTTAGCTTCACGCTGTATCCCGCATATAGCAAGGTAAGCAGAGAGAACCTAAGAACCGACGTGTTAAGACACTCAGTTCTTTTTTAAAATTTACGTTTCCCACTTTCCGCCGAATTGAGGTATTGCGTGCTGAGCGGCGGAACTCAACGCCGCGCTTCGCCTTGTAACCTGAGCGAGGAAATGGAAATAGTAAATAATAAATCTTATAATCATTTAATATTTTAATTTACTCAAGAGAGAATCAAACCCACAACCTGTCGACAAATAATGGCTTCAAAATATTAAAAAATATAAAACACTTACCATTTCCACTCTTGATTTTCTTTTATAGTAAGTGTAAAAAGTCCTTCGAAAATGAGAAGGAGAATGGGAGAAGCGAGATACCAATATACTATACTATTCTTGAATACTGTGACTTGCCATATGGCTATAATGCCATGACACGCGAATACTAAACGTGTGATTACTGCTTTAATTGTAGCCAACACTTTGCCAATGTTCGCCATTCTATTGATTTCTATTGATTTTCATTGATTTCTTTTGATTTTGTAATTATTTTTAATGATTCTTAAGGCACTTTTAATATTTTTTTTTATTTTTTAAGCTGAGAATGATTAATATTAAAATATTTGATATTCACGTTTACAAATTATCAAAAAATACATTTTATTTATTTTTTTTTATTTAAATTTTTTTATAATTATTACAAAAAATATCAAACTTTTTTAAATATTTTTTTTATATGAAAGAAAAATAGAGAAAAAAATGTATGACTCATACAAACGAGTTAACGCGTTTCCAAACTAGCTCTAAAGACTATCTCTATAGAAATGAAGAGGGCATTGTATTCTGATGGAAATTTGAGAATGTACAGAGTTTGTTATACATTGATGCTTTTGCAAGGTTCTATTTTTTTTTTCAACTTCACGCTGTATCCCGCATGTAGCGGGGTAGGCAGAAGGAACCAGAGAATCTAGTGTTAAGACACTCCATTCTCTTTTAACAATTCCGTTCCCCACTTTCCGCCGAATTGAGGCATTGCGTGCTGAGTGGTGGAACTCAACGCCGCGCTTTGCCTTGTTACCAAGCCCGGGAAATGAAAATACTAAACTTTTAGATTTCCTGGAGTGGGAATCGAAACCACAACCTGTCGCGTTTACAGTCGCATGCTTGTGCCTCTGCTCCACAACAGGCTTTTATTTATTAAGGGATTTTGGATTACGTGAAAATGGAATAATCAAAATTTCAACAAAAAAGAATTGTACTAAAAAGTAGAATTATTACGAATAATTTAAACACGATTCGTCATATCTTAACATAATAACATGGTAGGTCAATTTAATGACTGTGGACGAGGCGAAAGAGGTATGCAGGGACCGTAGCGTTTGGCGCTCCGGAACTCTGACTACCCCGCTAGGGATACAGCGTGAAGTTAGATAGGTAGGTAGATCAATTTAAAAAAAAATAATAATAAAATGAAAACCACAAACACAAACCACATTATTTAAAAAAAAATATTATCAAAATTGGTTCACCAAAAAAAAAATTATGCGGTAACTCACATAAAAATAACCATTTGTTTAGAAACCTTCTTTTGAAATCGGTTAAAAGAAATAATAATTAATATATTAAATGACAGGCGAAACACGTACAGCTTCATCAGATACTCTGTGACTGCCCTGCTTTGATCCATGGTCCACTTTCTGTCCAAATTTTAAACATTATGTGTTAAGTAAGTTAACAGCGCAGTAATTTAGCTGCACTTTGTCTTACCAAAGTGGGAAAAGCAAAAAAAAACAATTAATTTCACGAACGAGAATCTAACTCACAACCAAACGTGCTTACAGATAAGGTGCGGCGTTAAGGACCGCCATTCCAAGCGAAATAAATCTACTTTTAGTGGAAAGCTAAAAGTGGAGAATATAGACATAAAGTTCTCTCTGCACAACCTGCTATGGTGAGAAAAGCGTGAGCCTATTTTAAAATACTCTGATAATTACTTACTTATTTCTATTCTTCCAAAGTCGGACAAAACCTAAAACCAGCAGTGTATACTTTCCAAAACAAAATTCACGTATTTATATATATTTTTGCGCGCGCATCTTTAGGAATTGGCCAATCACGGCGAACCCTAAAAAGGGCTGAAATATGTTTGTAATATAATAAAACTAAATTGTCGGTTTGTTTATTGCTTTTGTTTATATTAAGGAATTCTACTAAGGATTATGTATCTCTCCATTCTCCATTTTAAGCCTCAAAAAGTGAAATCATAACGTAACGCCTGTCGTGTCTTGAGGCACAAGCGTGCGACTGTAAACGCGATAGGTTGTGGGTTCGATTCCTACTCCAGGAAATGGAATTTTTCTATTCCTGTGTTTGGTAACAAGGCAAGCGCGGCGTTGAGTTCCGCCACTCAGCACGCAATGCTTTATTTCGGTGGAAAGTGGGGAACGTAGTGTCTTAACACTAGGTTACAGCGTGAAGTTAAAACGAAAAAAATAATATATATTTACATTTTTCTGATCTAATAAAATAAAGTGTGGCGGTAAGTTACGAAACTTAACATGCATTGTCTCAAATTTGGACAAGAAAGTGACGATCTACTATCCTACGCCAACTGAAACGAAAAGCTTTTTTACAATTAGCGGATTTTTGAAATTATACTCAAGCAGAACCAGGTCAAACATTAGTTAATAATTCCAACATTTTAGGTAAAAAACAAACATGTTCTTATAACTAACGCAATAAAGTTCAAATTAGAAATACACTGGAAAGTCTTTATAAATATAAAAATAGAGTGGAAAATTGACTGTTTTCTTTCCAAATTTATTTCCTAACTTATAATAATAGTATATAGTTCTTATTTTTATGAAAATAAAGTTGAAAAATAGTTTAATATTTGATATTTGACTGTTTTAAAGGAAGTTCTGAGAGTCATTTGCAGGCATTATGAAAATGGGAATGTGAGAATCAGAACGAAATGGCAGCTTTAAATTTAGAACCAAATCAGCTGACTTACATGAGAGAGAGAAGTTCAGCTGCTGCTGCCTTCAGCACTTCAGAATATTCCAAATCTACACAGTTTTGTAACAAGACTACAGCAAAGGTGATCAATTTCGACTGTGTGGAAGCTCAAAACTCTTCAAACCAGACAAAAAAAAAGAATCTATCATTGACTTTCAAAGGCCAAGAAGTAACATAACTGGACCAGCCAGGTTCAGACTCATTCAGGGTAAGGGTTTATTCATTTATACTATTTTCTGGTTTCGCCTTCAAGAACAAAAGCACGGGTTTCCGCCAGCTACTCAATTCAGCAGGAAAGCTCAAGGGTTTTAGTGCTCTGCCGCACTCAGGAATTCTCAGGTTTCCTCCACTACCCTGCTGTAGTAGATTACAGCATGAAATTCAAAAAATCTACCTGGGTTTCAGTTTCGTCACACCTGCCAAGGATATCACCACAACCTTTTACTGTATCAACGATCCTGTCCCTGTGAAAAGTACTGTCCCTTCTGCCAGAATCATAGACCAAGCTATAAATGATACGTCTTACATATGATGATCACTGCATCACACTTGAGAGTCATGGGTCCAAAGCTCTTAGAAGTATTCACCTCACTGCTGCCAAATCGCACAAATCCACTTGAGATCTTTTGCTTTTTGTAGATCACCAGCCTCCCACCGTGAGATCCCACATGACATGGCCATAGATACCCAGTCACACTCCCTGTAGCCCTTCCACTCAAGGTTTTAAAATGTTCAATGTTTCATGAAAAAAACTGCTCGGGTACTAAAGTAGTAATCACCAATGAAGTGGCGATAACATGAATTTTATCTAGTGTCACTATAAGCTTTACGCTGTATCCCTGCAAATAGCAGAGACTTGAGGAATCTAACAAGACACTCCGTTCCCCATTTTCCACTTGGGTGACATTGCGATTAACCTGGTATGGCGGAATTTCACGCCACGCTTTGCCTTTTTATCAAGCCCAGGAAATGAAAAATTCCACTTCCTGGAGTGGGAATCGAACCCACAATCTTTCGCGTTCACACGCTTGTGCCTCAATACACGACAGGCACCGTACTTCTCTATTCCTTTGTGTTTGAGACATTGCGTGTTGATCGTCACTGAATGTGACATATCGCGTTGAGTTCCGCCGCTTAACTCGCAATGCCTAAAGCCTACACAAATTTAGGCGGAAAGTAAAGATATAAGTGCTATATAAAAGGTATATCTAAATCTAGTATTAAAAAAATGTCACTAGTTACTTCTGTATATATAGTGATATATACGTTGCTTAGCAACGCGAATTTTACGCGTAAAATTGGCTTTCAAGAAATAAAACACCATATATAATATAAATAATATATTTTAATATATAGGGAATTCATTATCAATATATTTGGACCACGAATGAAGACCTCCAATTAAATCTTTGACTTTGAACCTGTGACCTTCTTCTAGTAAGTCTAATACTTTTTTGGCTGCAATTTGAGAATCATTGCCTCTTCTACATATAAATGTTACTGAAAAAAAAACATTAAGGATTAAACAAAAAAAATATTCTTCAAATAAAACGGACGCCAGTCGTGGCGCAGAGGCACAAGCGTGCGACTGTAAACACGACAGGTTGTGGGTTCGATGCCCACTCCAGGAAATGTTAGTAATTTTATTTTCCTGGGTTTGGTAACAAGGCAAAGCGCGGCGTTGAGTCCCGCCACTCAGCACTCAATGCCTCAATTCGACGGAAAGTGGGGAACGGAGATCTTAAGACTAGGTTCTCAGGTTCCCTCTGCCTACCCTGCTATATGCGGGATACAGCGTGAAGTGATTAACACTTTAAAACTATCAAAAACTTACCTTGTCTCTCCCAATTTCGTATTTCTTCTAACAGACTAACCATATTTTGATGTAACTTTTCTATAGGAAAGTTTAAAGATCCTTCCAAATTACACATATTGTATTCATTCTCGTTTCTCACGTCTATAATTTTTGTATTATTTATTTCTTCATATAATTCTTTTGCAGAAATACGATGTTTCTTCATTAAAATTTGAAATTCCACGTCCTGAAAATTATTGGAAATTGTTGAACAGTGAAATTGCTTTGAGTCGATTTTGATAAATTTTGTTTAAAAATAAGTCAAAAGATAATAAGATAAGTAACATTGGCTGTGGTGGCAGTAGGTAACAATGAGTGATAGTAACAGTAACAACAAATACTCTTTCTTATACACTAGAAAGATATTTATTTTTTATTGATATATTCAAAGTACAATAGTACAAAAAGATGATCTCATCGCTAAGTGACCAATCTCTCCGGGTTATTTATATTGCCACTTTCCGCCCGCGCGTCACCCCGCGTAAAGGAGATTCGATATCCGCGCGATATGATAAGGGTATCCTATAGTCTTTCCCAAGGTCTGGAGCTATTTGTCAAAATTGGTTAAGTGGTTTATGTGGTGAGGTGTAAACAGTTGAACAATCTTACATGATTTTATGTTCGACAATAAGGAACTTCCATACAAACTTTCATCCTATTTCAAACCCCTCTATCATTTTTTCGCGATAAAAAGTATCCTATGTCCTTTCCAAGTTTAGTTCTATCTTCATACCGAATTTCATCAAAATTGGATTTGAAAGTGGTTTTTAGAGCGTGAAAGCGTAACAGACAGACAGACGATTACTTTCGCACATTTACATAATATTAGTAAGGATAAAGGTTTATATGATATTTGAATCGGTGAGTGCAGAAACAACGTAAGTCAAAGAATTCATCAATCGATTTAAAAACTAGCTTAGAAAGAGTGTCTTCGAGGTTGTGGTAGAGTATGACAATGTACCCATGGCCTCGGAAGATGCAGATTGATGGACTACCGTGGGGTTTTAGTGAGTAGGATGTTAACTTCCCACTTCCCAGCGTGCGGTTACCCCACGGAGAAAAAAAAAAAAAAAAAAAAAAAAAGCTTAGAAAGGTGTGTTGTTGTTCCCCCTCCTGCAAAATTTGGAAATCTGGATATACGTTGTTTCTGCACTCACCAATACATTTACTTTTGGTATTTCTTTTTCATTTTATTTAGTTGAGGGGGTAAGATAAAGAATTTTATTATTATTATAAAATCATAAAGGTCAGTCGTGTGTTGAGACACAAGCGTGCGACTGTAACCGCGACAGGTAGTGGGTTCATACACACTACAGGGAATGAACATATTAAATTATATTTAGTTTTGTCATTTCCTGGATTTGGTAACAAGGCAAAGAGCGGCGTTGAGTTCCGCCACTCAGCAGCTCAATTCGGCGGAAAGTGGAGAACGAAGTGTCTTAACACTAGGTTCTCAGATTCCCTCTGCTTGTCTTGCTATGTGCAGGATACAGCGTGAAGATAAAAAAAAAGTACCTTTTCTATGGCTTGTGAATTACATAGTACTTCGTAATTCAATAATTTTGTTATTTTCGGTGTATCTGAACAAATTTCGCATTGCGGGTTGCGACTTCGGAGTTTCACTAAAATAAAAAAATATATAATAACGCTTGTCGTGCCTTGAGACATAAGCGACAGGTTGTAGGTTCGATTCCCACTCCGGGAAATAGAATTTTTCATTTCCTGAGCTACCAAAATAACAAGGCAAAGCGCGGCGTTGAGTACCGCCACTCAGCACGCAATGCTTCAATTCGTCGGAAAGTGGGGAACGGAGTGTCTTAACACTAGGTTCCCTCTGTCTACCCTGCTATATGCGGGATACAGCGTGAAGCTATGTACTCGTATGTATGTAATGTTCTTCTTCTAGCCATTGTCCCAGTATTTGGGGTCAGGTCTCCTTACTCTCTATCGCCAAGATGTGCGATCCTGGGTTGTCGGTTCAGGCAATTTCACTAGCTTGAGGCCTTTAGAACCACCAGGACCACCAGGTCAATGGCGGGCGGCCTCTACTTCTTTCTGACACCGGTATATTTAAAGCCAAATTAACTATTATTAACTATTTCGAGGTAGCTGGATAAGAACGTATGGCTTAGTGGTCAGAACGCGAGGAAGGTACACACGAGGTGGGGGTTCGAATCCCAACACATTTAAAATATTCTTATCCTAAGGCTGTGAACACTTTTAAATCGTTACAAATATTAAAAATATCCCCTTAATTTTTACAATAGGCTATTTACTGTCTAAAAATTTTGACAATTGTGTAAATATAGCGTGGTTCCAATTAAAGGCCCTTTGACGCTACACTTAAATTCACCTGAGAGCCCGTCTCTAATTCTCTACTGCAAGAGTTTCTTCCTATATATTTTAATATACAAACTCGTTCTAAACGTCACATGTCTTCGCCATCAAATAATAATAATCTTCCCACTAAAAGTTGTCTGTCTGTATCCCACTATTAAGCTTTATAGAAGCTTCTAAAGCTTGTAGGGTACCTGAAAGAAAAATAAATATATTTTATAGTTAAAATGAAAAAATACAAACAAGAAAACAAAGCACGGTAGGCAGAGAGAACTGAGAACTGACGTGTAAGCTTCCACCGAATTTAGGGCATTGCGTGCTGAGTGGTGGAACTCAACGCCGCGCTTACCTTCTCAGAAGGATGAAATGAAAAATACTAAAACTTATTATATTATATTTGCAACTTTATTTATTTTTTTATGGGTGGCTTTTTTCATTTCCTGGGGTTTGGTAACAAGGCAAAGCGAGGTGTTGAATTCCGCCACTCACGCAATGCCTCAATTCGGCGGAAAGTGGGAACGGAGCAAATGAACACTAGGGTTCCTCTGCCACCCTGCTATATGTGGAATACAGCGAGAACCTGTGTGTAAAAGTGTGCGTGAGTGCGTGTGAGTGTGCGTGCGTGTGCGTGCGTGCGTGTGTATGTGTGTATATTTCTTCAAGATTTACTCACCTGATTAATATGGCCCAAAATTCTTGGCAGCATAATAAAACGCAAGTGTCTTATGAAAGTGGTACCACAACACATATATTTGAGATCCCTATCTCATTCAAGTGGCAAAAACTTTAGGCCATATGAATCAGAAAAGGACGAAAATCTTGAAATCACATAAAAACATATAAAAATTAAATAAATACCTATAACTCCCGGGATAGGACCCAGTGACTTTTTGCGAGTGAGCAGCTACCCACTGCGTCAATGGGGGAGGGGTTGGGAATACACATCTGTAGCATGGACCTATTGAATTAGGGCTAAAAAAGATATTTAAAAAAATGCATGTAATTTTTTGGAACAAGCGGGATTCGAACACTATATAACATGGATAAACCATGGTAGTGTGTGTAACATTTATTTTGTTAATTTATATACTTTTTATGCATTATTTAAAAATGTTAGCATCCCGGCACTTCCTCTCTCTATATAAACTATAAGTGCGCCATTTTCGTAAAAGGTCCAAAGTTTTTGTGCTCTTCACGTATTTATATATAGATTTGATGATGAAGACATGATTTTTAGAACCGGATTGTATATTAAAATAAATAAGAAGAAACTCCTGTAGTATTGCATGGATTGAAGAGGGGCTCTCAAATTCAACTTAAGTGTAGGCTTAAGGGGCCCTTTGAAATACAATCGGTGTTCGTAGGTGCTAACATATTTAAATTTTTTAACAAAAACATCGACTTGACTAAATCGTCGTTTTAACTAAATTTAAACGGGACCATTTCATCGCTAGCTATCATATATAAAAAAGAATCATCAAAATTCGATTTATGGTGGTGGATAAGGTTGTGGGTGTAATACAGTAGTGCGTTGAGTTCCGTCACTAACACGCAATGCCCTCACTTCGCTGGTAAAGTTAGAACGGTTTTGAGAGAACGGAGTGTCTTAACCCATGGTTCTCAGGTTCTCTCTGCCTACACTGCTATATGCGTGATACAGCGAAGATAAAAAAGAAACCAGATTTTCCTCCCTTTCCCATCCATCCTCCGTGGTGGTTCCGATAGCGGACTATTACATTTTCCTCACTCTCCACTCCGTACCCTCTATAAAGTTATAACGCATCTACAACATCTCTGGTGTTGTAGATGTCCATGGGTGAAGGTAACCACTTACCATCAGGTGGCTGTCCTTTCTGCTCGTTTTTTGCCACCCGTTATTCACATAAAAATAATCCCATGTCACAATTCCTCCCCTCTATCCATATATAGTGAGCTGTCCCTCCATTTTTTTAATGCACTTCCTGATATTAATGGAATCTAAAATATTAGAAACTGAAAAATTAAGAACTATCAAGCTTCAGTGGAAGCTGTTTGACTGTAAACGTGAGTTGTGGGTTCGATATACGAGGGGGAGTTATTATAGTTATAGTTATTTTCATATCTTCGCTTCTATTTTTATAACTAAAGCGCGGCGTTGAGTTCCGCCGTTTAACACGCTGTCTTGGTTTTAAAAGTGAAAACGGAGTGTTTTAACACAAACTTTATTATGCATATTTATATAAACTAAATTATGCATACAGCAGGGTAGACAGAGGAAACCTGTGAATCATAGTGTTAACACCACACCTACTCTCTTCAACATTTCCACCCTTTCGCCAAATTGAGGCATTGTATGTGTTGAGCTGGGTGGAACTCAACGCTGCGTTTTTGCCATGTTACCAGACCCAGGAAATGAAAATATTAAATATTATTTTGTAATAATAGATAATAGTATTAATATTATCATCACCTGAATACGCAGCGCTGGGCTGAAAGTACTGTCATTTAACATCAATAGCAAGGTTGATCAAGTCGGAACTCAACGCCGCGCTTTAACTTACGAAAATTACAATAATATTAATAGAATCATTCCCATTTTCATGTATTTTATTGAACCCCCGCAGCCAGGCGCGTCTACAACACGACCCCACCGGCTTGCCTTTCATTTTTAAATACAAATATGACACCTAAAGAAAAGGTCGCCAAATGTGGAGCTCAAACCGTAATTAAGCTTCTTAAGTAAAAATGCAAAAAACAAGCTGACATTAAAAACCCCTCTTAAAAAAAAGATCGACACGAAAAATTTAATAATAGCGAAATTATTAAATACCTGTACATCCTGTACCGGCTTCCCTAAATATACCGCTTAAAAATTACCGGCTTCCCAGATATATGTAACGGTTAGCTTCTAAATATATACTGGTTTCCTAAATATACCGGCTTCCCAACATACCGGCTTTTCTAAAATTACCGTTTCTCAGATATATGTACCGGCTTCCCTAAAATATATCCTGCCTTCCCTAAATATACCGGCTTCCCTAAATATATGTACCGACTTCCCTAAATATATACCGGTTTCTCTAAATATACCGGCTTACCTAATTAAAATTTTCAACCGCTACTGTCGAACCCACCACCAATCGCGTTTACAAAAAAGATGAAAAAAGAAGAGTATCTTCGCCTTCTTTCTTCTTCTCTCCCACTCTCTTTCTCTCTTACCTTAGTCAATACGCTGACGTCATTCAACATATACCGTGTAGGTACATTATCTGTGCAGTCCAATATTAGATCATATTTAGAAGCTATTTGTAACGCATTGCCTGGATTTAGGTCTAGATTGTATGGTGTCACTTTTATTTTTGAGTTTATGCTAAAAAAAACTAAATTATAAAATAAATAGATAGTTTTTTTGTTAACTTCACGCTGTATCCCGCATATAGCAGGGTAGGCAGAGGGAACCTGAGAACCTAGTGTTAAGACACTACGTTCTGTTAACATTTCCGTTCCCCACTTTCCGCCAAATTGAGGCATTGCGAGTTGAGTGGCGGAACTCTACCGCGCTTTGCCTTGTTACCAAACCCAGGAAATGAAAGTACTCACATTTCCTGGAGTGGGAATCGAACCCACAACCTGTAGCATTTACAGTCGCACGCTTGTGCCTCTACACACGATAGTTTTTTTAAGTTTTCATAATAACCTTTAAAGTGATATTTTTTAAAGTTTTAAAATGTTAATTACACACTTAGGACACAAAAATCAAATAAAAATTTGAACGCAGCGGAACTCGAACCCGCGCCTCTTGTCTCCCCCCTATGCGATCTGACCGCTAAGCCATACGTTCTATATCCAGCTGCATTAAAATTGTTATATAATTGTAAAAAACATACAGTGACTTACGCTAATAAAAATATACTAGTGTCCTTTCAAGCTTGACGCGTTAACAACGCGTTGTCTTTAGGAATGTATATGTCACTTTTACATAAACATGGATGTCAGCCATGGTAGTGTGTGTAACGTTTATTTTATTAATTTATATATTTATGCATTATTTAAAATACATCATTGTGGAGTCTCGCTATATAAAAAACTATAAGTGTGCCAAGTTTCATGCTCCAACGTCCGCATAATTTTCGTAAAAAGGATACAAAGCTCTTTGCTTCACGTATTTGCAGCAGTATATATATATATATATATAGCAGTTATATATATATATATATATATATATATATATATTTATTAGAAAGACTTACCTTCTCAAGCTGTTGGCCGCTGATTCAGCCTTACTCATATTTGCATCATTCTCACTGTGTAACAACTGTCTATGTATGTTAGTCAATTCCACATCGTCATAGTCGACTATGCCTATTTCTCCTAAAAAAAAAAAACTTCACGTTTTTTCCTGCATAGGACAAGAGAGAACCTAGTGTTAAGACACTCCGTTCTAGAGACCGGTAGTGTGTTGAGACACAAGCGTGTGACTGTAAACGCGACAGGTTGTGGGTTCGTATACACTACAGGGAATGAACATATTAAATTATATTCAGCATTTTCATTTCCTTGCTCTTGTAAAAAAGCAAAGCGCGGCGTTGAGTTCCGCCGCTCAGCACGCAATGCCTCAATTCGGCGGAAAGTGGGGGACGGAAATGTTAATAGAAATTGGTATCTTAACACTATGGTTCCCTATGGTTTATATGTTTCCCTCTGTCTATGTTCTATATATGTATGTTCACTATGGTTTATATGGTTCCCTCTGTCTACCCAGCGGAATACAGAGTGAAGATAAAAAAAAATAAAAAAGAATAATCCCTCAAATGTGTGTCGAACCCACAACATCTCACTGAGCCACTCGTATTTGAGACATTACGTAAGTGGCGGAACTCAACGCCGCGCATTGTACCTTTATAAATATACAAATGAATTACCTGTCCTAATAAACGCCTGTCGTGACGCAGAGGTACAAGCGTGCGACTGTAAATGCGACAGGTTGTGGGTTCGATTCCCACTCCAGGAAATGAAATATTTCGCACGCAATGCCTCAATTCGGCGGAAAATGAGGAACAGAAAGGAGTATCTTAACATGTCGGTTCTCAAGTTCACACTGCCTACCCTGCTATGAGCGGGATACAGCGTGAAGCTAAAAATAAATAAAAACAAATAAATTTCCTCACCTACTCCTGCACCAGCTAAATAAGCAGCAGCGGGACATCCCAACCCTCCAGCACCCACCACCAGTACCCTGGCCTTCATCAGCTTCTCCTGACCCAGGACTCCTATATCTGGCAGAAGAATCTGACGACTGTATCTAAAAGGAATATTATTCACTTGTTTTTGTAACTTTTTTTTTTTAGCTTCACGCTGTAACCCGCATATAGCAGGGTAGGCAGAGGGAACCAGAGAACCTAGTGTTAAGACACTCCATACTCTTTCAACAATTCCGTTCCCCACTTTCCTAATTGAGGCATTGCGTGTAGAGTGGCGGAACTCAACGCCGCTCTTTGCCTTGTTACCAAACCCAAGAAATGAAAATACTAAATTTTACATTTCCTGGAGTGGGAATCGAACCCACAACCCGTCGCGTTTACACTCGCACGCTTATGCCTCAGCGCCACGACAGGCGTGTGAGAAAAATATACATACATTGCTAAAGACAATGTGTTGTTACCGCGTCAACGGGGACATTTGTATTCATAATTACCTTTCTATTGCCCATTTAGGTAAAGTATTATGAAATTTAATTTTAGAGTCAACTTTTATGTTTTGGTCCTCATCATTCATAGTAGTATTGTTAATCTGTAATTAAAAAGTATAAAATGTTATAAAACACACATAATAATAAAGAACAAAAAACCCCAACTATACCAATTATTCAAATTTAGGAATTTAATTTTTTAAGTGGTAGGAGGTTCGTCCTCCGACTGGCTCGCGACCACTATCATGTCAAAGACGAACCGCCAAATATCTAATGATGTGTTCCGGTTCGATGGCATGTAAGCCAGATTTTCCCCTTTCCCACCCATCCTTTCCCCAAAATGTGGTGGTTCTGATAGTGGACCTATTACCCCTACCAACGGTATCCTCTAAGTTGGCAACGCATCTACAACATCTCTGGTGTTGTAGATGTCTATGGGCGAAGGTAACCACTTACCATCAGGTGGTCCTTCTACTCGTTTGCTGTCCGTTGTCAATAAAAAAAAAAAAAAATATATACAAATAAAGTGAGCTATAAAAGCTAGTTATGTGCTAATTAAGTCCTTTCATTTGATACCCCACACAGTACCGATCAATGTTTTTTTTGTTTTTATTCACGACATAATTGCCTCTATTGGTGCCATATTGAATTAAGAGTCGAAATCAAAGACAAAGTCAAATAATTATATTAAAAATAAGCAATTACATGCTTCATTTTTTGAATGTCAAATAATTCACCACCGGTTCACATTTTAAGCCTCATACACTAGAACAAGAAACTCAACGGGACTTTTTTTTATCAGTCAATACATTGCAATTATGTATTAATGACAGTGATATTTTTGAAACAGACTGGAGCGAGAATATCATTCCCAAGGCGTGTTATCATTTATAAAATCATTAATTAAGTAATAACCTTTAACACACAAACGTCTTTTCACAACTTTTTTAATTTGTCATATAGAACATTTCTGGACGTTTTCTGAGATCCTATTGTAAAAGCATACATATTGTCCCATAAAAGAATTACAGACTCGATGTAGTCGAATTATAGGCAAGTATATGGTGTAAGTTTTTTTTTTTTTAACTTCACGCTGTATCCCGCATATAGCAGGGTAGGTAGAGGGAACCAGAGAACCTAGTGTTAAGACACTCCATTCTCTTTCAACATTTCCGTTCCTCACTTTCCGCCAAATAGAGGCATTGCGTGTTGGTGTAAGTATATAATGATATATTACTTATTTAAGATAAGTTCTTAAGCTTTATAACATGTTATCAAACTTAAAAATTACAATGTTTAATTTTTTTAAGCTTCGATTATCTATAATTCAAAGCTTTTTATAATGCTGTTTCAAAAAATCCTTTAACTTTTGATTTAATATATTTAAAATAAACAAAAATAAACCAAACATCTAACCAATGGCATATTTTTCTTAACTTCTTGTAATTCTGCCTCCTTCTGTCGCAGTTTCTCTTTCAAATCTAATATTTCATTTTCAAGGCGTTCAATAACATTCATTTTTATAGCTTATTTATTTACAAATGTAATACAATTAATTATACAAGTTTCAATGATTTCTAGGTTATGTTTACAATTTTAAATGTCAAACTAGGGATGTGCCAAAATTATCGATATGTAAATGTTTTTTTAAATATTTCTAATAATTATAATCTCGATATATCGATTATTTTTCGATATCAATTTTGATATTTTTTTTTGAAATAAGGTCAATATAAGCATCATCGGTGACTATGCTTTATTTTTGTTACCTTAGATTTATGTTATTTTCGATGCCACGGTGCCGTTTAATAAAAATATCAAAATATCGATATTTGGACAAAAATATCAAAATATTTACATTATTATCATTAACGCCTGTCGTGGCGCAAAGGCACAAGCGTGCGACTGAAAATGAGACAGGTTGTGGGTTCGATTCGCACTCCAGGAAATGGAGTTTTTCATTTCCTGGAGTGGGAATTGAACCTATAACCTGTCGCTTCTACAGTCGCACGCTTGTGCCTCTGTGCCACGACAGGCGTCCAATCATCATAAATATATTTGTTTTTTATAGCTTCACGCTGTATCATGCACATAGCAGGGTAGGCAGAGGGAACCAGAGAACCTAGTGTTAAAACACTCCTCTCTTAACTATCTCTTAATTATCTCTTTTAACATTTCCGTTCCCCAAATAATATAGTTATAGATAAATGTGTTTGTTTTAATAACAATGACGGTTATTGAACGCATCTACAAGTTTCGGGGAAGCCCCATTAGTTTACAGTTATCTGTGTAAAATAAATTAATTGTACAATAAATTTGTTTTTGTTAGTATTAAAGTGAAATTTTGGTATATTTGTAGTGTTTTTAATATTAATTGTGGTATTCATTATTATTATGGGAAAAGTAAGTAAGTTCGTTTTGTTTTTTTTATAACACTCATTGACCTTAATTCATCATGGCTGTTTAAATATTGATCCGTGATTAAAAATGACCTCGAAAAAATGTATGTTTTTGAGAAAACGCATTAGAATTTAATTAAATTGATTATTTATTGGTACTTTTAAACAGAATTAGTAGTTATGTTGTATTTTAATCGATGTTACAAGAAGGTATGTATATGCGATCTCTTCGGAGAATATGCAGTCAGTTTGGCTGACCGAATCCGCAACGAAGAGATACTTAGAAAGACAGGTATAAGCGAGGATGTTATAGTACAAATGAAGAAGAACGTGCTCAGGTGGTTTGGGCACGTCGAGAGGATGAGTGAGGAAAGATTGGTGAGAAAGATATATGAAGCAAAGGTGAGCGGCAAGAGAGGTAGAGGGAGACCTCGGTTGACCTTCGAGAACACAGTATCAATGATACGGGAGGAAGGTCAAGTAAAAAGCATGATGAGGCGTTTGGCGCTCCGTTCTCTCCGACTACCCCGCTAAGTAAGTAAGTCAGTAAGCTACAAGAAGGTGAAGGATTTTTTTTTTGGTGTGTTATTGCATAACTTTTACTGTTACTATCTGGATGATTTTTCTCTTTCTCCTTTAAGAGGATCAAAAAACCGTTTTTTGGGTATTTTTTAGGGTACAAATAAATTAGCGACTAGCGACACATCAATATTGAGGGGTGAAAATTTTATTTAGGCATGTCGGTAAATTTGAAGAAGCCGGCGTATATTTGGAGAAGCCTTTATATATTATTTAGGGAAGCCGGTATAAGATGTGATTGTGATGGTTTGTATAATATGCTCATTGATGCCACTCGCCACCAGGTGGAGCTGCAGAGTAGCAACTTCTGCCACGTTCAACCGATTGTCATGAAAATCAGTATGACCATGTATTGTACACAGAGGAATATATAAAAATGAATGTTTGTCTGTATGTCATTGATGAACTCGAAAATTTTTTTTAATATATTTTAATAGTAAGCAAAAACGCGCGCCGAGTACAGCTAGTAAAAAAATAAAAAAAACGAATATTTTTTTTGTATTTTTAATTTAATATAGATTAAATATCACAATAATATATCATTTATATTTTTTAAAACTAAAGCGAAATGCTATATAAAGGATGTCCCAAAATTAACGCAAGATTTGACTTTGCCGCCATTTGCTATTATATTCATTATTCATTCACTATTAAAAGACTAAAATGGCATTTTCTATTTAATTCAAATCTTGCGTTAATTTTGGGACACCCTATATATATTGCATTGCATCGGTTGTTGTCAACAAGTTCTGGCTTCAAATCTTGGTGCATTATTAAAGATTTAATACTTCTTTTACATATAGGTACAAATATTTCTAAATATTTTATCATTTAAAGATTTTTTTTGCTTCACATGGTATTCCGCATGAGGCATTGCGTGCTGAGTGGCGGAACTCAACGCCGCGCTTTACCTTGTTACCAGATACGGGAAATGGAAATTTTAAATATTATTATTATTATTTTCATTTCCTATAGCGTGAATGAACCCACAACCTGTCGCGTTTACAGTCGCACGCTTATCCCTCAACACATGACAGGCGCTATATAATTCAATTCTATAAAATATAATAAAAGTAAAAAAATACATAATTTATCCTATCAGAATAAGTCTTATGTCAGGCACTTTATTGCTAGAATTAAAAAAAAAAAGGATTTCCTTTATATTTAGGGTATGAACCTAAGTGCTTATACGCACTGTCGACTTGTGGCGACCAAAAACTAGCGCAACTAGAACCAGAAGACAAATCGTGCGACAGAAAATACAAGTATATAATTATTACGATTAGCATATTCGGCACTCGATAAATTCCCCACACTGGCAGACGCACACGACACAAACACCGTCCCCGCCGGTGGAGACGAGGTCCTTACTTTTCTACGGCTCGATCACGCCTCGGTGCGACCGGGTCAAGCCACTAAAATCCAACAGGGCATCCAACGCCCTACCCAGTAGGCGTAAGCTCGGGCCGAGCGTAAGCAAAGTCCCCCACTACAAGCAGTGTTCACAAGGGTCGGCCTCACAGGAGGCGCCTCCACAAAACCTGGTGACGCTGTCGAGGCCAATAGGGCCAACAGCATACTACACAGTCGAAAAAAAAAATCACATTTAGAATTGTGAAATATTAAGCATATAACTGAATAATACAAAATATTAAGAAAAATAGTATTCTATTTCGCCAATGTAATCGTTATTTGGAAATCTTTGATGTAATCAAATTTTGTGAAAGTCCCTACATAGATTCTGTTTGGTGGTAGGAGGTTCGTCCTCCGGACTGGCTTCGCGACCACTATCATAAATGTAAAGACGAACCGCCAGATCTTATGATGTGTGTTCCGTTCGATGGCATGTAAGCCAGGGTTTTCCCTATTTCCCACCCATTCTTTCCCCAAAATGTGGTGGTTCCGATATGGACTACTACATTATCCTCCTTCCGTCTGTATCCTCTCTAGGTTGGCAACGCATCTTACAACATCTCTGTAGTGTAGATGTTCATGGGCGAAGGTAACCACCTTTACTCTCATCAGGTGGTCCTTCTGCCCGTTTGCCATCCTGTTTATTAAAAAAAAAAAAATAGATGCTAACAACAAAAAGTTGTAACATACTTATAATTATTTCGATGTAACTCGATAATAGCGTATAGCTAAAGGTTCAGGTCTCGAAATCCAGCTACGATCTTTTTTCCCGCCCATAACAGAGTAGGCAAGAAGAAACCAGAGATCCTAGTGTTGTAAGACACTCCGTTCTATTAAGATTTCCTTTCCCACTTTTCACTGAATTGGAGGCAGTGCGTGCTGGAGTGGCGGAACCCGCTAACGCGCCGCCGCGCTTTGCCTTAATTAATATTCATTTCTTGGAATGCAAAATCATTCCACAACCAGTCAGCGTGTTTACAAGGTTTGCGAAGCCTCTGCGCCACGACGTGGTTTCAATGATTATTTTTTTTTACAGGGCATTTAAATTTTCCCAAATTTGACAAATCTGTCGTAAACGCCTTCCCCTTGCTTTTGTATTTCAGCCTTTCCTTGTTGCTAAGCAATCCTCTACGCATTACCTCGGTTACAAGCGTTGCATTGAATTTTTTCTTCAGATTCTCCATCATCTTGGCAATCTAGGATAAATTTTCTCCTAACGTTCTTCTTTGCTTCTTCATTTTTATTTCTTACCATCAAGCGTGACAGGATTTGTGGTAATATCAAAGATTTCTCATAAAGATCTGGACCTTTAGTATATTTAAGTTTTTCTCTCTCACTTTTTACTATACGTTTGGCAAACATCTTCTTGTCCAGTCTAACCGTTTGTAACATTGGTATCGGCGGATGTGTGGGCGCTTGGACCATTTTATTCTCATCTATAATCGAACATTTTATATGTATCTGATATTTTTTTAGCAAAAAGTTCGTTTTATCAACTGTATCCTGCGATATATTTACAGTTTTTAAGCAAACTTTTGTTTTAGGCTGCAGGGATAGATTATCTTTGCTTTTTATGTCTGAAGCCCTCAAACTATGGGGTTGTGGATTCTGAAAATCTTGTAAGCCTCTGTAATAAGCAGCAATTGCACCTTCTCTTTCTCTATCTAGTATTGGTTTTACTATGTTATATGTTGGCGGTTTATTAAAAGGAGCTTTTACGCCATCTTTATTTAAATTTAATTTAAATGGAGAAAATTCTTCATTATTAATTGTATCAGATAGTGTACACAAATAATTATCTGGATGTTTATTTATTTCTTTGGGAAACGTCATATTTTGCAATCGCATACTCTGTGGTCCACTCTTGTTGAAAATACCGAACTGATCTTCTCCCTGTATCGACATTTCTTGTGTATTTTTGTAAATTGGTACATCACTAGCTATTGACAAATCGAAAAGTTCTTTATTCAATTTTGGTTTCATAAACCCATCAGTAAGATCTTCCCTAATTCTCGCATCAGGCAGCATAAATAGACAATCATTTGCCACTTTATCCTTTTCTTTTGAAAATATTAAATTTTGAGTTTGTTTCTCAAACTCACACACATCTAACGAAATATTTTGATCTTTACCATCTTTTATTGTGTTACATATCGAGCCATTAGTAGCAATCACTTTTGGTTTAAATAAATCATCCATAAAATCGGTATAAATCGGTTTTTCATCTAAACGTTGTAATTTTGGAAATATAATTTGCGAAGTATTAGCATTGTTAAGTTTTGCGTCACATGTTTTATCTTCCATCTGTATGCCAGATGCAGAATCAACATCATTGTTTGCTTCCCTTATAAAAATATCTAAATCTAGATCATTTTGAGGTGTAATGTGTTGTGGAGTTACATATATGTTTTCGTACACGTCTAGAATATCGAATTTAGGTTTAGTAACTTTGTCTATGAAGGAACCTATCAATTCTTCGTTTGGTTTAGTATTATCATCACTTATATCAACTAGAGTACCAACTTGAACATTATGGAGTTTCTGGGGTTCCAATATTTCATACAAATTGATATGCTTGAATGCGGTGGAAAGATTTTCTATGTCACTCATCACTGACCATTAGCTTAGTATCTGTAAAGGAGATGGATAATTATATTAATTAAGGTTTTAACGAAGAAGAAAGCTGACTTCAAATGAAATTCACTAAATTGTAATATTATTACAAATAACTCCAAAACTACTTGTCATATCTTAACTAACTGTCACCACATCAAAAGCACTAGCTATCATATAAAAAAAGGGTGATCAAAATTAATTTATTCAGTAAAAATTTATACAGTAGGATTCAGTAAAAAACACACAGTTGAATTGAGAACCTCTTCCTAACTAGATTGATGTTCCTGACTTGTAAAATCATAGTTGTGGGTTTGATTTCCCCTTTTCAATGAAATATTTTTGGTTTCCCAGCTATACTGTATGAAGATAGATGTATAAAGCTAAAAAAATATTTTAAAGACTTAATCAATTTTTAACATAAATAAAAAAAAAGCAATAAAATCAAGAATCTAATATTTTTTTAAATATTTTAATAATTTAAGTGGCATGACACTCCATTTTTTATCTTAGTAGTCCATTATAAATGGAATTCATTACAATAATAATAATAATAACTCTTTATTGTACACCCAAAGAAATATACAGAAATATAATATAAAATATATGTACAAAAGGCGGCCTTATCAGTTAAATAGCAATCTCTACCAGGCCTTAACCTTAGGGCCTTAGAAATTAAAAAAAATTTAAATTTCATATTTCATTTAAGCAATGCCTCAATTTGGCAGATAGTGGGGAATGTAGTGTCTTAACACTAGGTTACTGCCTACCCTATATATATACGGTAATATTTATGAATATTAATAATTTCTTTACTTAATATATATGCACCATTCATTTTTGCTATCTAATGTCATTATTAAATCATTGAATACCAATTATTTTAGCTTAAGCTATATGTGGGATACAGAGTGAAGCTATGTATGTATGTATTCATCTCTTTGATATCTCCTAACTAATTAAGTCTTTTTTTTTATAATATATAAAAAGAATAAAATATATAAAGTTATATTTCTTTCCATTTCTGTAGAAAATTGCTACTTGTAGAATATTATTTCCTAATAGTGCCCTAGACTCATAATATATTAAGTAACATTATTTACAGACTTAGAATTATTAAAATTAAATGTGTTGAGAAAACAATAATTAAGACTTTACCAAAAAACAACATGCAATGCCTCAATTCGGCAGAAAGTGGGGAATGGAATTGTTGAAAGAGAATGGAGTGTCTTAACACTAGGTTTTCTGGTTCCCTCTGCCTACCCTGCCATATGCGGGATACAGCGTGAAGTTAAAAAAAAAATTAAATTAAATGCACAAAAGAGTAACATTATTACATATAACTCAAAAACTACCATTAAATGGGACCATTTCAGAAGCACTAGCTATCACATAAAAATGAATCATCTAAATTTGTTCACCCAGTAAGTAAAAAATACAGCCAAATTGAGAACTTCCTTTGTTTTGAACTCGATAAAAGTTCCACCAAAATATCTATAGGTCATATTTAATCATTAAAAGTATTTCTTTGTATTAGCTTTTAAATTATTTTAGCCCTAGAAAGTTAAAACAGATAACTACACACCTGGGAGCGCGTCATTATAACAAAAGTACCCAGTATGTTAAAATTCTGCCTCAATTCAACACATTTAAGAAACAACTATCTGAGAATTTAATATTCAAATAATTGTTTTCCTAAATGTATGATATTTTCTGATATTTAAAGTATAAAGATATTTAAACGCGTAAACTTGTATGTACACCGGGCTTTATTCTATTTTATTTTTATTGTATTTCATTTTAACATTTTAAATATTGTTTCCACTAAATGTAACAATTTGTAAAACTATCTTTATTACTATTGATACACAATAGATATTTAAGTTAACCATGTTTATCGCATAAGAGTGACGAATTGTCTTAACCGATAATAAAGTTCTTAACTTTACAAACCTAAAGTTTAAGCTAATATAGCCATTTTTTGGTTTAATATTCATAATGATAATCACTTTTACTCGAACAAATATTACCAATGGCTTTGTTTGATGACCATGATACTTTATAGATTTTCAATTTTTTTTGAGGAAGAAGTACCCTATTGTTTTTCACGCCTCCCCCAAGAACAGTTTTACAAAGTTTCACTTAATAATTGATTGGAGCTAGTTTTGGCATGGCGACCAGTAACAAGAAACTTACATTCATATGTATAAAATTAGAAGGATTTATATTACAATTATCATGAAACATTTAAATATTAGTCATTGAAACTAATGTCATTTTCTAGGAATTGTTTTAAAGCTGAAAAAAGACTTCATTAATATTAATTTATTATTTATTTACTAGCTAACTTTACAAAGGCGCCTCATTTTCAAATGTCTGACAAAAATACATACATACATAGCTTCACGCTTTGTATGCTTTTATAACAGGGTAGGCAGGGGAACCTAGTGTTAAAGACACTCCGTTCCCCACTTTCCACTAAATTGAGACATTGATTGGTGGCCCGGAACTTAACACCGCGCTTTGCCTTAAAATAATATTTATTATTATCTCCCAGCAAATATAGATAAAGATAAAATAGATCTTATATATAATTTAAAACAATTTTCTCTATAAACTAAAGCTGGTGACAATTATTGTTGTAAATAATGAATAATAATTATCAAGAAGTACCACACATGCGTGGTCCTAATTCATAAATATTATGGTTTTAGACATGCATACTTATTCAGGATTCTTTTTTTAATCAGAGATAGCTTAGGATGTCGATTATACAGTATAAAAAGTCGATTTAATTTTCTAATATTATTCTCTTTTATTATAAAAGTTATTTATGTGTTTTTTAAATAATCATTTAAGGTATTATTAGAATTATTAACTTAAAAAGTTATATAATTATAGTAATTGCATGATGAAAAATTAATAATTTCTTTATTAAATATATATGCACCATTAATTTTTGCTGTATAACGTCATTTTTAAATCATTGAATACCAATTATTTTAGCTTAAGCGAGTTTATGTTTATTTTATTGTAATTAATAAGGAGATTTGGGCAAATTTAAGCACGTTATTACAATTATGTTATACCCATGAAAGACTCATTAATTTTTTTCATATATTAAAAGCTTTTTCACAGAAGATCTGTTGAAAATATATGTTCTCTTCCTAATTAAGGCGTAATTTATAATTATAATTTTGGTTAAGAAAATTCCTGTGTATATAAAATAAAATAAAATGTATTCCGAGTACGACGTAATAGATATAAAGATTACTCTGCCTTCGTATCAGAATATAAGATGCTTGTAAAAATAAAAATAAATGCACATTTTGTACTTGTATAAGGCATTTCTTCTCTAATCTTTTGGCCAAATTTATTTAATTATAGCTTTAATTAAAAAAAATATATAACACCGAAAAAAAAATCAAACTCGTGTCCCTATTTGTTTTGGCCAAGCATGACAATTTATATATAAGTTATTATTTCATTCGATATGTATATGATTGCTAAATTTATTGCAGCAAAAGTTTAAGTTGTTTATTTCATCAATTATAAATATATTGTATCGATTATTGTGGTATTCTCGATATGTTTTATTTTAAATCTTTAGAACTTTATGGAACTCTAACACTATGAGAAATGATGGTGAGGGGAAACACCGGATTTAATAAACTTATTTCTTAGAAATTAATTATACTTAACGCTATAAGTGTGTATTATCAATTATATTGTGTACTTAAATAATTTACTATTTTTTTTACGTATAAATTTTTTCAAAGGTATATTAACTATAATATAAAGCTATTAATAAAATTATCATATCTTATATAATATTAAAGCTGTAACCCGCATATAGCAGGGTAGGCAAAGGGAACCAAAGAACCTAGTGTTAAGACACTACATTCTCTTTCAACAATCACCTCTGGGCTGGTGCACCCCAGTATCAGCTTGAACCATTTGATCGCATACAACGCAGAGCCATTCGAATCGTTGGGGACCCGGTAATCTGTGCAGGGCTTGACACTTTGGCGTTGCGTAGAGACGTGTCCTCGTTGTGCGTTCTCTATCGCATATATCACGGGGAGTGTTCTGGGAACTGTTTGACCTGATTCCTGCCGCAGGATTTTCAAACCGCACAGTACGCCACAAATTTAAAATACCATCCACACCACCTGGATGCGTGCACTCCAATACTGTGTGCGGTTTCAGAAGGAATTTCCTTCCACGTGCCACTCAACTGTGGAATGGCCTACCTGCGGCAGGTTTTCCAGGTCGATACGAAATGGGTACCTTCAAAAAGCGCGCCTACTCCCACCTCAATGGCCGGCAACGCACCTGTAGCTCCTCTGGTGTTACACGGGGCCGTGGGCGGCGGGGATCACTTACCATCAGATGACCCATACGCTCGTTTGCCTTGTCCTTTCCATAAAAAAAAAAAAAACAATTCTGTTCCCCACTTTCCGCCGAATTGAGGCATTGCATGCTGAGTGGCGGAACTCAACGCCGCGCTTTGCCTTGTCACCAAACCCAGGAAATGAAAATACTAGCATTTCCTGGAGTGGGAACCGTTTTAATCGTTTTAAAATTATTATTTATTATATATTATATTCTTTATTCTACTTAAAAAAAATACATAGGTGAAAGTATATATTTATCAATTATTTAGTTTACAAAGGACTTATCTCTGAGAGAGATCTCTTCCAATCAACCTGTGGAAGTGGATGAGCATGTAACAAGCAATATATATGAATATTAATAAATATATAATATACGTATATACAAAAATATTAAATATATAAATAAATATTCTATACATGCATATATATATTCATAATTTATATATAATAAATATATATTAAAAAAAAGAATGAATACGGTCGTTTTACTTATTGCAAAATCGAAACGTCGAACGCACAAATGTCATCGAACTGACGAATTGACGAGGACTATAATCTTGTTTCTCGCATTTGCCTTGTTATTTCTCGAATAATATTATAAATACAATTTGAAAATTGTATATTTTATAATAAAACGCGTGTTTCTTAAATACTAAATTCAATAAACTAACATTTTGACATAGATTCTTTGATATTTGTGTGATATTTAAATTATGTTAATCAGTCTCGCTTAAGTAATGTGCTTTATGTGTTTTTAAATGTACGAGCTTATTTAAACTTAAGGATAATATACAGGTATGTATATTCTTTTAGTCTACTTCAATAAAAACTATAAATAATCTCCATACAATTAGTAATATCAGTAGATAATCTGGTTATATTTTTTTTCTATCATGGCAAAATATTTTGTATTGCCAATATATAAATCATGTTTTTAGTATTTAAGTCTCTATTTTAACTATAAATATTGTTATAAATTATACTTATATGCAAGAATATATAATATTTTTATCTTTAACTGGTCTTGAACATAGAAGTATGTGATTCAAAATCAAAATCAAAATATTCTTTATTCAAGTAGGCTATTACAAGCACTTTTGAATCGTCAATTTACAAAAGATGTCAGTAGTGTCAGTCTTAAAAGAAACTACTACCAGCTTGGAAGGCAGTTCTGCTAAGAAGATTGTAGTACTCATCATTTTTATGCCATCTTCAAGCATTTCTTCTATATATATGGTTAAGCAAATGGAACCTAGTGTTAAAATACTGTGTTCTGCTTTTCTTCCTAATTTCAGAAACATTTTGTTTAATATTCAACCCTACTAGAATAGATATATACTAATAATTTTACTTATTACTTTTTTGTGTGGGGATGGGGTTAGAATACAATTCCCCTCTGCCGCTGGGTAGCGTCCCGTGAGAGTCGGGTATCCCAGTAGTTTGGTGGTAGGAGGTTTGTTCTCCGACTGGCTCGTGCCCTAGTGGTCATGATAGTTCATGTCAAACCGCCAAATATCTTATAATGTGTTCCGGTTCGATGGCATGTAAGCCAGGTTTTCCCCTTTCCCACCCATCCTTTCCCCAAAATGTGATGGTTCCGATAGCAGACCATCACATTTTGGGGAACATTGTCCTCCCCTTCCATTTGATTCTGTAGGTTGGCAATGCATCTACAACATCTCTGGTATTGTAGATGTTCATGGGCGAAGGTCACCACTTACCATCAGGTAATCCTTCTGCTGGTTTGCCATCCATTATCCATAAAAAAAAAAAACTTTATGATATTTATTCCTCATAGTGCATATCAAAGACATGACCATATCATATAAAGCCAGGCGTCATCTCCTCAGTATAACCTCTATTAAATAATAATATTAAATATACAATATTTATTTCATAAACTTGTACATATATTTCTTAGAACATTAGTTGGGGTCTCCTTTTACGCTGTGTCAGGAAAACTCGATCTCTTATAACCAGTTATACATTACGAGGATGCCGTTAGGGCATGTATATTAAATTAGTTTGTTTGTGTTAATACATTCTATTTATCTATTTGTTTTATATATATATATATATATATATATATATATATATATATATATATGTGTGTGTGTGTGTGTGTGTATGTATGTGTATATATCATATGTATGATATGATTATGTATTTATGTTATATTTATATTATATATACATATATATCATTTTCAATTTTCTTTCAATCACCTATATTTATTTCCTATATAAAGAAGGTTTGTTGATAGAGAACATTAGTTAGCGTTAAGCCCGCCTTTTGTACATTTTAATTTTAATTGTGTGCAATAAAGAATTTATAAATAAATAAATAAATACAAAATATATAAAAATAAGGAAAAAAGTAAGAATTAAGAAACTAAAAACCTCTAAAGAGATGTTAACAAAAAAAGAACATTATAAGAAGAATATAAGAATTTAGGATGAGAACATATGTATATGGCTTATCTGTTAGAATGCTTGGACGGTTTCCAAAAGCAGGTTTGAGTCCCGCTGCATTCAAATTTTTACATGTTTTCTAATATTGATTTTTAATTTATATATTGTAGGAGGTTAGGTTAAATAAAACGGTCATTCACTTTTATAAATTAATTATATTTCACCGAAAAGAAAGAATACTCAATGTGACTGCTTATCGACCCAAAGTTCTTCTCATACACATACATACATAGCTTTTTTTTTTTTTTTTTTTTTTTTATGGATAACAGATGGCAAACGAGCAGAAGGACCACTTGATGGTAAGTGGATACCTTCGCCCATGAACATCTACAACACCAGAGATGTTGTAGATGCGTTGCCAACCTAGAGGATACAGATGGAAGAGGAGGACAATGTAGTATTCCGTTCTCGGAACCACCACATTTTGGGGAAAGGATGGGTGGGAATGGGAAAAACCTGGCATACATGCCATCGAACCGGAACACATCATAAGATATTTGGCGGTTCGTCTTTGACATGATAGTGGTCGCGAGCCAGACGGAGGACGAACCTCCTACCACCAAACAAAAGCTAGCTTCACTGTATCCTGCATATAACAGGGTAGGCAGAGGGAACCTAGTGTTAGGACACTCCATTCCCCACTTTCCGCTGAATTGAGGCATTGCGTGCTGTGTGGCGGAACTCAACGCCACGCCTTGTTACCAAACTCAGAATATGAAAAATTCTATTTCCTGGAGTGCACGCTTGTACATTGCTTGTACTTTTTGGCCTCTGCACCACGACAGGCGTCAACAAGTCAATTTTAACAAGTCAATTGACATATATTTTACAATAATTTATTATTTTTTCAGCCATGGAGTCCTCCTGCACAAGATTTACGGCAGCTGAAGGAGGGGCTCGGCTAGCGGCTTACGCTGGCTCCAAAAACATTTTAGTCACTGAGCACACTGCATTCATATCTACTAGTGTGTTAATTGAACATGCTTATTGTATAAGAGGGTAAGTATTTTTATGGAAATGTTAACAAAGCGCCTGTCGTGTCTTGAGGCACAAACGTGCGACTGTAAACGCGACAGGTTGTGGGTTTGATTTCCACTCCAGGAAATTTAAAAGTTTAGTAGTATATTAATTTCCTGTTAATGACTGTGGACGAGGCGAAAGAGGTATGCAGGGACCTTAGCGTTTGGCGCTCCGTTCTCTCTGAATACCCCGCTAGGGATAAAGCGTGAAGTTAGGTAGGAAGGTAGGTATTTCCTGGGTTTGGTAACAAGGCACAGCGTGGCGTTGAGTTCCGCCACTCAGCACGCAATGCCTCAATTCGGCGGAAAGTGGGGAACGGAGTGTCTTAATATTATGGTTCTCAGTTTCCCTCTGCCTATCCTGCTATATGCGGGATACAGCGTGAAGCTAAAAGAAAATAATTTGCTTTCGTAAGATAGCGTTGAGTTCCTTCACTCAACACTCAATGTCTCGAATTTGGGCGGAAAGCGACAAACGGAGAGTATTGATACTTGTATTTTATAGTGTGTGTTAACATATCATTTTTTACTGGCTGATCCAATTTTGATGATTCTTGTTTTATATGATAGCTAGTGCATCCGGCGTGTAGTTTTTGAGTTATTCCTTATCATTTTGCATTGCATTTTTATTTGATTTTTTGTTAAATTATTGATTAATATCAATAGAGGCTTGTCGTTTCGCATAGTCAAAAGCGTGCGACTGTAAACGCGACAGGTTGAGGGTTCGATTCCCACTCCAGGAAATGAAAATATTAAATAATATTTAGCATTTCCAACGCTCTGGTAACAAGGCAAAACGCTTCGTTGAGTTTCGCCCTTCAGCACGCAACGTCTCAATGTGGCTAAAAGTGGGGAACGAATTATAAGAGGACGGAGTGTCTTAACACTATGGTTCTCAGCTTCCCTCTGCCTACCCTGCTATGTGCGGGATACAGCGAAAAGCTAAATAAATATTGATTTTCTTTCAGCCGTTTATCATCTGGTCGCCAAAGATCATTATTTGTAACTCGTTCATCTCGTATTGAGTGTGTGGCTCATGAGTTGACTATTCTGACCGATTTAGCTGTTCTAAAAGCTAAGGTATATAGCGATGTTGGTGATTGGAAGGAAGAACTCGAGTATAAGGAGGTATGTCTCTTTTTGGTTGAAAATTTATTATTTTGTTATTAGAATAGGTAAAACTTTAGTATTTTACATTTCCTGGGTTTCTTTACAAGGCAAAGCGCGGCGTTAAGTTCCGCCGCTAAGCACGCAATGCCTCAATTCAGTGGAAAGTGGAGAACGGAGTGTCTTAACACTAGGTTCACAGGTTCCCTCTGCCTACCCTACTATATGCGGGATACAGCGTGAAGCTATGTATGTGTATGTAATATAATTGTTTAGTTGACGTGCGTAACTCAACGCCGTGCTTTATGTTACTAAAGGATAATGAAAGAAAAATCCTCCAAGTGTGTATAAAGAGAAGGAACAGTTACTAATGAAAATTATCTAGGAGAAAATAAATAAAAACAATATATATATCGAAGCCAGTCGTGTGTTGAGGCACAAGCGTGCGACTGTAAACGCGACAGGTTGTGGGTTCATACACACTACAGGGAATATAAATATAAATAATATTCAGTATTTTCATTTTCTTGCTCTGGTAACAAGGCAAAGCGCGGCGTTGAGTTCCGCTACGCAGCACGCAATACCTCAATTCATGAGAAAGTGAGGAACGGGAGTGTTAAAAGAGAACAGAAGTCTTAACTCTAGGTTCATAGGTTCCTTCCCTGCTATGTGCGGGATACAGCGTGAAGCTAGAAAAAAGATAACGTATGACTTAGAGGTCAGAGCGCTTGGACAGTAAACAAGAAGCGCGGGTTTGAGTCCCGCTATGTTCAAATTTTTATGTCTTTTTTTTATTTTACAGGTACTTGTATGTACTTCGGAAGTGTTCAAGATGATTTTAGAAGAGGGTATATTGAAAATACCTAATTTAAATGTGTTAATAATAGACAGCTGCCATTTAATATTTAAAGATGAAAATTTACAATATGTAAGTATGTTTATATTATAGTGGAAAAGAGAGAGAAATTAGTTTTTAGTGACTGAAGTCTCTGTTTATGAGACTGTGTGATTATAGTTTTTGTGGTAGGAGATTTCCCTCCCCCTTCTATGTGTGTATCCTCTAGGTTTTGTCCTCCCCTTCCATCTGTATCCTCTAGGTTGGCAACGCATCTAGAACATCTCTGGTGTTGTAGATGGTCATGGGCAAAGGAATAGCCACCCACCATCAGGTGGTCCCTTTTGCTCGTTTGCCATCCGTTATCCATTAAAAAAAAAAAAAAAAAAAAAGATTTGTCCTGAGACTGGCTCGCGACCACTGTCATGTTAAGAGACAAACCGCTATTATCTAATGATGTGTTCCGGTTCGATGACATGTAAGCCAGGTTCTTCTTTATCCCATCCATCCTTTCCCAGAATGTGGTTTTTCCGATAGCGAACTACTACATTGTCCTCCCCTTCCATCTGTACCCTCTATGTCGGCTACGCATCAACAACTTCTCTCAAGGTTCTCCCTGACAACCCTAGTTTGCGGGATAGAGACGGCGTGAAGCTGAAAAAAAAAGTTAGTTTAATTATAAAGAGAGAGAGAAATACAAGCAATTGCACAAGTTGCACAAAGGCACAAGTGTGCGACTCTAAACGCAACAGGTTGTGGGTTCGATTCCCACTCCAGGAAATGGAAGCTATGTATATATGTATGTATGTACTGTAGAAGTCAAACTATTTCAGATTTTTTTTAAAACAACATTGGAACAAAATTTAGTGATAGAACCTAAAAATGTGAAAATGACTTTTGACACTTGTTATAATTATTGTTGTAAAATTGTATTTTAGATAATGAATTTATATAAAGAATATGAAGAAAATGAAAGACCAAGAATTTTAGCATTGACTTACCCACTGTTCACTGCGCCTAAAGACGAGGAGAGAGAAAAAGAGGCTAATAATAATAAAGAAATAAAAGAAACAGATAAAAATGAAGGCAATGAAACAGATGGAAATAGCAAAAATGAAACATGTGAAGACAATGAAACAGGAAATAAAGTTAATAATGAAATAAGATTAATGATTTTGGTGTTTATAATAATTTGGATGATTTTGAAATGTATGAAAAGTTGGAATGGAAAATAGAGGAATTGGAAAAAGCTTTGTGTTGTGAAATGGATTTGGCTGAAGATATTGATGGGGGGAAACGGTGAGTGTTTTTTGTTTTATTTTTTTTTAATAGATATTAATTTGAATTGTTTGTTTTTTTTTTTTATGTTAAATATTAAGCAACAGTAGAGTGATGAATTTATTGGATTCAAATTCAAAGAAATTTTTTTATATTTTTCACGCTTTGTGGTATAAATACAGCATAGCAAGGGTAGTTATAGGAACCTTGTGTTTCAAGACTCCGTTCTTAACTTTCCGTCCGAAATCGAGACATTACATGCTAAGTAACGGAACTCAACTCAGCTCTTTGTGTTACCAGAGCGGTGAAATGAAAATAATTTAAATAAAATCCTTCCTTCTCATATGTATGAACCTACAGCAATCGAGTTTACAGTTAGACGCTGTCACGCTGTGACCTATATAAATTTTACATACATACATATATAGCTTCACGTTGTATCCCGCATATAGCAGGGTAGGCAGAGGGAACCGACGTGTTAAGACACTCCGTTCCCCACTTTCCGCCGAATTGAGGCATTGCGTGTTGAGTGGCGGAACCCAGGGAATGAAAAATTCTATTTCCTGGAGTAGAAATCGAACCCACAACCTGTCGCGTTTACAGTCGTACGCTTGTTCCTCTGCGCCACGACGGTGTTGTATAAACGAAGTGTTATATAAATTTTGGTCTAGTCTATACTTTTTTTGAACAGAGAGTGGAGAATTTAAGCATTTTTTCTCTCTTTTCAGATTATCCCCATCAACAATAAAACCAAAAGAAGTCATTATAGAGTTTAGTCCTCGTTCCCAAAAAGAAGATTTGTCAGAAGATTATTTAGAATTAGAGAAGTATATGAAGGATACTATATATGATGCAATGGATTTCATTAATGAGCACAGGTTAGTGGTTTATTTCTCCTTTTTTCTCTTTTTTTTAGCGAAGTGTGGAGAATGTAGTCTTAAGACACTCCGTTTGGGAGTTATTATTTTTTTAGCTTCACTCTGTATATATAGCAGGGTAGACAGAGGGAACCTAGTGTTACGACACTCCGTTCTCCACTTTCCGCCGTAATGAGTCATTGCGTGCTGTGTGGCGGAACTCAACACCGCGCTTATGTTTGTTACCAAACTCAGATAAAAATGTTAATAGAACGGAGTGTCTTAACTCTGGATTCTCAGGTTCCCTCTGCCTACCCTGCTATACGCGGGATACAGCGTGAAGATAGAAAATTATAATAAAATTATATTCATGTCCATTATATGGCAAAGCCAAAAAATGTAATGATGTGTTCCGGTTCGATTGCATGTAAACCAGGTTTTCCCCTATCCCACCCATCCTTTCCCCAAAATGTGGTGGTTCCGATAGCGGACTACTACATTGTCCTTCCCTTCCATCTGTATCCTCGTCGGTCGGCAACGCATCTACAACATCTCTGGTGTTGTAGATGTCCATGACGAAAGTAACCACTTTTTTTTTTATCGTGAGGAAATCCGTTGCGGATACCCGCCCGATCGGGGGCTCGGATAGGTTATGTGGGACTCCGGAACGGAAAACGTCGTCCGTATACCCACTAAAACCACACGGTGCTCCTCCTCGCCGCCAATAGCCGAGGCCACGGGAACACCTCAATCTTCCATTTACCTCGACGGCAAGGTAACCACTTACCATCAGGTGGTCATTCTGCTCGTTTGGCATCCGTTATCCATAAAAAAGGCAAAGCGTGGCTGTTCGTTCTATATTGTGGCTCGAATTTCAACGGAGTGTCTTAACACTAGGTTCTCTCTCTCTGCTATGTGGTTTTTTTCAACAGATATGATCCAACTGAGATATATGGTGATGAACTGTATGAAGAGTTTAAAAATGTCCCCGACCCATGTATTGATCCGAGGCAAATTTTCATGGAGTTTTTATATGTTTTGGAACAGTTGGGTGAGTTTTAATATAAGTTATTTTATTAGATATTTTAAAGTTACAAAAAACATATTAAAAAATTTACGCCTGTCGTGTCGCAGAGGCATAAGCGTGCAACTGTAAACGCGACAGGTTGTGGGTTCAATTCCCACTCCAGGAAATGTAAAATTTAGTATTTCCATTTCTTGGATTTGGTAACAAGGCAAAGCGCGGCGTTGAGTTCCGCCACTCAACACGCAATGTCTCTATGCGGCGGAAAGTGGGGAACGGAAATGTTGAAAGAGGATGGAGTGTCTTAACAGGTTCTCTGGTTCCCTCTGCCTACCCTGCTATATGCGGGATACAGCGTGAAGTTAAAAAAAATTAGATATTTTAAAGTTATTTTTCGAGATATTTCATCCTTTGTGATTCATATGGCGTAGGTGAGATAGGAATCTTAAATATATGTTTTGTGGTACACCTACTTTTATAGGAACACGTTTTATCTATATATAAATACGTGAAGCAAAAACTCTGTACCCCTTTTTACGAAAATTACGCGGAAACAGGAGCATGAAACTTGGCACACTTATAGTTTATATATCGAAGGAGTGCAGAATGATAATATTTTCTTGAAATAATACATTGATTTGACATGCATGTTTATATAAAGTGACATATACGTCACTACGCAATGCGCTATTAACGCATTTACACTAGTAAATGCGTTAATAACGCATTGTCTAAAAGTGTGAAAAATTTTGGGCCATATGAATCAGGTGAAGAATGAAACCTTGAAAGGAATACTTTTTTTTAAATATATATGTGTTTAAATTAAAAGACCAAAATTGAGGCCTTGTCGTCGCAGTGGGATAGCATCTGTCAATGCGGTTGTGGGTTCGATTCCCACCCAGGGGTTTCCGGTGGGAAGGCAAAACGGAGTGTTAAGTTCCTCCCTTAAGCAGCAATGCTTTGAATTTGGGCGGAAAGTGAAATGTAGTTCACAAGCGTGAAGTTAAAAAAATATATAAAAAAGAGTATTTTGTTACTAAATCATATATCTAAAGAATTTTTTTTATAGGTCCTTATGCAGCAGACAAAGCCGCGTTCTCTCTTCTAGCGAGATTAGAAAAATTAAAAATAAAAATACCCTACGAAAGGCATTTTTTGCTTCTATGCGTTTGTACGACAGTGTTCGTTAAGATCAGATGTTACGCAGATCTAGCCTTTTCAAGGTTCGAATCCGATTGGGACAAAATAACAACGTTTTCAACACCAAAAATATTAAAATTCGCTGAAATTCTAGAACAATTCCAACCAGACATACATTGTGATGGTAATAAAAATAATGATAACAAGAAATACGAAGAAACAGATAGAAATAATGATGCTGCTAATGAGAAATATGATGAAATAGAAAGAAATGATGATGAAATAAATAAAAATGACAATGATGATAATATAACATCTGAAACTGACATAAATAATGATAAAACTAAATTAGATATTAAAAATAAAACTAAAGAATTATTGAGTGAAATAGAGAATTGTGATTTTACAACATTAGGTGATAAAATAGAAGACAAAGTTAACACAATGGTAGCTAATTTAAAGGATTTAGATGATTGTGATGTGATAAGTGATAATGACAAACATGTTAGTGTCAAAAGTGTTAGTGGTAGAGTTGAAGTGAAAGTGTATGGGAAAAGAGGTCATAGAACTAGAGGAAGACGTGCTCCTAGAAGTAATGTTGCCAAAATGCAGCAGATACAGCAGAATCCGGATTCTTTGTGCGGTATTGTGTTCTTGAAGGAGGCTTTGATGGCGAAGATTATGTTTATGGTGGTCGTGGTGAGTATTGAGTAGAGTAGAGTAGAGAGAGAGAGAGAGAAAGGGGGAGAGAGCGAGAGATTAGTGTAAAATAGCTTTATCGTTTATCACATAGTAGGGTAGTAAGAGAGAAAGGTGTTAAGACATTCGGTTTACTGCTTTCCGTTTGAAGTGGAACTGGAAGTCGCGTAACTCAACGCCGCGTTTTGTCTTATCAGAGCGGAGAAATGAAGATTAGTATTGAATTCATATCCGCGTTTATAGTCAGACTCTGTCAGAAACTGGCACGGTTGGTGTTAAGACTCTCCGTTCTCTAATTTTTGTCTAAATTTGAGATGGTGTGTGTTAAGTGGTGGAACTTAACGCTGTGCTTCGTCTTATTAGTGAAAGAGTGAAAATAATTATAAATAAAAATAATATTTCTGTAGCAGAAATTTGTAAAAATCTCTCTACAGAGATTATAACTACAAAAATAACGTTGTAACAAGCCTATAAGAATTACGACGCAACTGGATAAAGAACGTTAGCTTAGCGGTCAGAGCGCTTGGACGGTTTCCGAGAGCCGCGGGTTCGACTCCCGCTGCGTTCAAAATTTTATACGTTTTCTAAATATGTTTGTGGGTATTATTATTTTAGGTCATTATTTATAATATTGCCAGTTGAATGTGGTGGTACCGAAAGCGGACATTTGTCCTCCCCTTCCATCTATCCTCTATGTCGGTAACGCATCTACAACATCTCTGGTATTGTAGATGTCCATGGGCGAAGGTAACCACTTACCATCAGGTGGTCCTTCTGCTCGTTTGCCATCCGTTATCTGACTATCCTGTAATACGGGATAAACTTTGAAGCTTTTGTGGATAGAAATAGGTTTTTTTTATTTATTTATTTTTTAACTTCACGCTGTATCCCGTATATAGCAGAGTAGGCAGAGGGAACCTGAGAACCTAGTGTTAAGACACTCCGTTCTCTTACAACAATTCCGTTCTCCACTAAATAGGTGAATTTAATATAATCATATTTCTACAGGATATGTCTAGAAGTCGTCCGTCTCTCTCGCACTTATGCGCACAGTACTGTGCGAGCGAGGAAGGTATAGACAAAGACAGCCAAAAGGAGGGTAAGAAGCAAGAAGAGGTTTTGAAAAAGTAAGTGAATTATATATTATTGAGGCATAAGCTTGCGATTGTAAACGCGACGGACTGCGGGTTCGATTCCCACTTGAAGGAAATGAAAATATGAAATATTTATAATTAATATTTAGCAGTTGTGAAGCGTCCATGCAACACGATTCCCTCCGGCTTACCTTTTGTGAATTATAACAAATTAGTGGTGAATTTACTAGCAGATTAGGGACGCCAAAAACATCAAGAAAAATAACAGCATATACTGTCGTCCAGGTCGAATATGTACCGGCTTACCTCCATGTGCCGGCTTACCTCTATGTACCGGCTTCCCTATAAAAAATTTTCACCATTCACCACTGGTACACTACATATGTACTCCAGTTTTCATCTCTGTTCCTACAGATTTCTTAAAAAGGAATCCAAAGTTTTTCTTTCACGTATATTTTAATATAGTATGCGTATGTTTTATAACCGATTTCAAAAAAGAAGGTTATCAATTCGACTGTATTTTTTTATGTGTATAACTTGTTAATGGGTGCACCAATTTTGATGACATTTTTTCTATATGATAGCTAGTGCGTCTCATGTGGTCCCATTTAAATTTACTTAATATCTGAAGTGGTTTTTGAGTTATTCGTAATATTTCTTATTATTTTAGGTTCCGTATGCATGAATGTAACTTGCTATTAGCGACGTCGGTTCTAGAAGAAGGAATTGATTTGCCGAGATGTAATCTAGTCGTTAGATGGGATGTGCCGCCTTCGTAAGTGTTTTATTATTATTCTCTCTGTTTTTTTTTTTTAAAGGAGAGTTTATTTATTTTCGCATCGCATGTAATGTAATGTTAAGGCCTGTTGTGGCTCAGGCACAAGTGTGCGACTGTAAACGCGACAGGTTGTGGATTCGATTCTCACTCCAGGAAATGTTTTCATTTCCTGGGTTTGGTAACAACGCAAAGCGCGGCGTTGAGTTCCGCCACTCAGCACGCAATGCCTCAATTCGGCGGAAAGTGGGGAACGAAAAAGAGAGAACGGAGTGTCTTAACACTAGGTTCTCAGATTCCATCTGTTAACCCTGCTATGAGTGGGATACAGCGTGAAGATAGAAAAAGTATTGTCTATTATTATTTTTAATGTTTTTTTTTTAATAATATTTGAACTGGCTACCCTCAGATACCGGTCTCACGGGCTTTGTAGAGGCCGTGCCAGAGCGCCACGAGCCTCTGTCGCCTTGTTAGCCAAAACGAAAACAGATAGTCAACTGTTAGTTCACAATCTAGCTGTTTACAAGGAACTGGATCAGGTATGTAACGAAAACCCGTCACGGTAATAGGTGTAATAACAAAGGTGGCAAAGTCCAGCAAAGTGCGTGCAAGATGCAGTGGCGAGGGGTGAAATTTTTAGTTAGGCAAGCCGGTAAATTTAGGGAAGCCGATGTATATTTAGGGAAGCCGGTATATATATTTAGGGAAGCCGGGGATTTTTAGAGAAGCCGATATATTTAGGGAAATCAGTATAGGATGTCAAGGTATTTCGTAATTTGACTATAGAATTTTAGCGATGGCCTTTTTTTTAGGTCTATAAGATGTCAGAGCTAGGGATGAGACCGATATATCAAAACGTAACTAAAAACGGTTTTGACTCTTATATCATATCATATCGATATCTAAATGATCATATCCGATATCAAACAACTACACACAAAACGTAACGACAACTCGATGATGAGATATGAAAACTAAATTGTAACGAAAACTATCGCAACACAAACTCGATATCTGATAACGAATATGATATCGGATATGAAAACTTCATATCCGATATGTAACCGTTACAGCTAAAAAACGAAAACGTCCATGTCTAGTCAAAGCTTGTTTCACGTTGTTTCGAGTTCCACATTGTACTGGCGAGCGTTTTTTTAGGTCTCATATTTGTATATGTATTGCGCCAGTCGTGGCGCAGCGGCATAAACGTAAAACTGTAAACACGACAGGTTGTGGGTTCGATTCCCAGTCGAGGAAATGTTAGTATTTTCATTTCCTGGGTTTGGTAACAAGGCAAAGCGCGGCGTTGAGTTCCACCACTCAACACGCAATGCCTCAATTTTGCGGAAAGTGGGGAACGGAATTGTTGAAAGAGAACGGAGTGTTTTAACACTAGGTTCTCAGGTTCCCTCTGCCTACCCTGCTATATGCGAGATACAGCGTGAAGTTAAAAAATATATATATATTTGTACTTTTAAAAGTTAAGCAAGCCGGTGGGAATCGAGTTGTATGGACGCCTCAACAATAGAAGAATGCTATATTCGTTTTACTTGTAAGGTATTTCGTTAAATACAATTTCATTTAATATATTTACTATTAATTTGTCACAGATAATAACAAGAAAGTGTGGTTGTGGTATACAATTTGAACCACCACTAGAAGAAGAAAATCATGCTGATAATATTGCTTCTATTGTAAAACCGTATATACCTCTAGAAACTAATTCCAATGTAAAAGATAAAAAAGAAAAAGAAAATATCGATAATAATTACGATTCAGATGACAAAATCGATGAAAATAGAATAGAAATCGATATTGATTCGAAAAAATCGATAGATGTGTGTGAAACCAAAGATATTGATAAAAATATAGATATATTAATTGAAGAAATGAAAGAAATACGCATAAATAAAGAAAATGGTGAAACAGAAATAGATGAAATGAATATAAATGATAGTGAAACAGTAATAAATGAAACAAATGAAAATATAAATAAAGAGAAAGAATGTCACAAAACGTTAGATTTTAGAGAAGTTAAAGATGTTAATGGTTTAAAATTTGACTATAAAATTAATGATAAGAGAAATGATGATAACATGGCAAGTGTTGATTTGAATTCAGCGATAGCACTTATTAATAGGTATGTATATATGTGTGTGTTGAGGCACAAGCGTGCGACTGTAAACGCGACAGGTTGTGGGTTCGATTCCCACTCCAGGAAATGTAAAATTTAGTATTTTCATTTCCTGGGTTTGGTAAAAAAGCAAAGCGCTGCGTTGAGTTCCGCCACTCAGCATGCCATACCTCAATGCGTCGGAAAGTGGGGAACGGAGTGTCTTAACACTAGCTTCTCTCTGCCTACCCTGCTATATGCGGGATATAGCGTGAAGCTATGTATGTATGTATGTATGTATGTATGTATGTATGTATGTATATAAATTACATTTAGTATTTTCATTTCCTCGCTCTGATAACAACAAAGCGCGGCGTTGAGTTCCGCCACATGTTAATAGAACGTAGTGTCTTAACACTATGTTCTTAGGTTCCCTCTGCCTACCCTGCTATATGCGGGATACAGCGTGAAGATAAAAAAATAACCTTTTTTTTTAATTATGTAAGATATTCTTACCATAAAATTGAATATGATTTAAACGATTTCAATTCAATTTGATTGTATTTTTTTTGTATGTTAGTAAATAATTTTATTACTGGATATATCAATTTTTGGTGTTTTTTCTATATGGATAGCTAGTGGCGAGTAGTTTTTGAGATATTCGTAATAAATTTATTACATTTTAATTGAAGTTGTTTTTTTAATTTTTAATTTAATATTATTATTTTAGGTATTGTGGTAAATTACCATCTGACACGTTCACACGTTTAGCTCCTCAGTGGTGGATGGAACAGGTTCGAATCCCGGACAGGCAAGGTGTCACGAGAACTGCATATATATGTACTTTGAGAATGCCTCTAAATTGTCCTGTCAAGTATAATATTGTTGTGAGTATTTTTTATTTAATAATAATAATAAATGGGCCAATCGTGTCTTAAGGGACAAGCGTGCTGTAAACGCGATAGGTTTTGGGTTCGATTCTCACTTCAGAAAATATCTCATTTCTTTGGTTTGGTAACAAGGCAAAGCGCGGCGTTGAGTTCCGCCACTCAGCACGTAATGTACTTTCCGCCCTAATTCAAGACATTGCGTGCTTAATGGCGGAATTTAACGCCGCGTTTATTTTTATTTTCACGCTGTATCCCGCACATAGCAGGATAGGCAGAGGGAACCTGAGAACCATAGTGTTAAGACACACAGTTACCCACTTTCCGCCGAATTGAGGCATTGCGTGCCGACTGGCGGAACTCAACGCAGCGTTTTGCCTAGTTACCAAACCCAGGAAATGAAAATACTAAACTTTTACATTTCCTGGAGAGGGAATCGAACCGACAACCTGTCGCGTTTACTGTCGCACGTTTATTATATTTATTAGAAAACATAGAAAAAATAAATCTCTCTCTGCTACTCTCTGCTTTTTCCTCAATAACAGTATAATTTCATTTCCTAGGGTCATCCAATGCCAACAAGAGTGTTGGCGCGACGTATAGTAGCTTTACAAGCTTGCAGAATATTACACAAATCTGGTGAACTAGATGATCAATTGATGCCTATAGGTGAGTAGATTATGGGGAACAAACGGACAAACACAGACATACACAACACATACTAACTCAATACACAATAATACATTACTAGTGGGACACGTTGACGCGTTAACAACGCGTTGTCTTTAGCAATGTTTATGTCACTTTATATAAACATACATGTCAAACCATGGTAGAGTGTGTAACATTTATTTTGTTCATTAAATATACTTTCCATACATTGTTTTAAAAAAATGTTAGAATTTTGCACTCCTTCTCTGTATAAACTATAAGTGTGCCAAGTTTCATGCTCCTCTGTCCGCGTAATTTTCGTAAAAAGGGCTCCAAAGTTTTTGCTCCACGTATTTATATATACATAGTACAATCGCACTCGACTAAGTACACACGCAATGACTCAAGTATATATGCACTCGCTCTAATACACAGGAGCTTAAGTACGAATGCACTCATACAAAAATATACGCACTCACTCAATTAAACATTCACTTACTCAACTACATACTCAATTACTCTAGTATCCATGCACTCAAGTACACCCTTATTTGTAGTGACTACACGCGCACTCAATCTAGCACACACGCACTCACAAGAATACACACGGCTCCATAAGTACTCGCATTCTAACTTAAATCCACACGCACTCAACATTTATATACGCACTCTCTCAGGTATTCACGCACTTAAGTACACCATCACTTTCTCTAGTATTCACTCACTCAATCACACCCTTACTCATTCTCTCAAATACACACGCACTCAATTAGCTATACGTACACACCTCTAAGTACAAATACACTCATCCAAGTATATACACACTCATATGTATACACGCACTCAACAAGTACACGTATATACATACATATATACATAGCTTCACGCTGTATCCCGCATATAGCAGGGTAGGCAGAGGGAACCCGAGAACCTAGTGTCCATTCTCTTTGAACAATTGCGTTCCCAACTTTCCGTCGAATTTTTGAAGCATTGCGTGTTGAGTGGCGGAACTCAACGCCGCACTTTGCCTTGTTACCAACAGGTACACATGCACTCATTTATAGTATTTCTAGTATATACGCACACACACATAAATACACACGTACGTATCCTAAACACACACAAGATTATTATGATTGTTTTTTTTTTAAATTTTATAGGCAAAGAAAATTTTAAAGCGGCTGAATTGGACAATAATATAAACGTAACAGAAACAACGGATGCAAACGATTGCGCGCGTCCCGGAACTACGAAAAGGAGACAGTATTATTATAAACGGGTGAGTGGGTTCGATTCCCGGTTCGGGGAGTTTTGTACAGAGGGGATAGTTTGTTTTTTAGTTGTCTTTTTTTTGTTAGGTTAACGTCTATTTTCCGTTCATCAGGGTAGTCACAGAGATCTTAGTGTCAAGGCACTTTGTTTTCTTTCCGCTTACATTTGAGACATTGCATGTTGAGTGGAGGAACTCAACGCCGCGCTTTGTAAGGCAAGGCAATGTATTAAATGGCAGAACCATTCAACATTCTTGATTGCAGGAGGAAAGTGAAGAACGTAGTGTCTTAACACTTACCACCATCAGGTTCCCTCTGTCTGCCCTGCTATATGCGGGATACAGCGTGAAGCTATTTTTTTTTTTTGTAGACGGCGTGGGAGTTTACAGATTGTCAACCTATTATAGATACAACAGATGAAGAAATTGAAATGAATCCTGATTTAGATGGAAAACAAAATGGCGGTGAGTTTGTTTTTTTTTATATTTTTTTGAGATGAAATAAGTAATTTTTGGATTAGGTGTGCATGAATTTAAAAAAATATTAATAATCTAATTTTTGCCTCATTTTCGGCGGAAAGTGGGGAACGGAATTGTTGAAAGAGAACGGAGTGTCTTAACACGTCGGTTTTCAGGTTCCTGCTTACCTATGTTATGTGCAAGATACAGCGTGAAGCTAAAAAAAATTGGTCTTGTTTTTTTCTTTTTTTAACTTCACGCTGTGTCCCGCATATAAGCAGGGTAGGTAGAGGGAACCAGAGAACCTAGTGTTAAACATTCCGTTCCCCACTTTCCGCCGAATTGACTGGGTATTGCGTGTTGAGTGGCGGAACTCAACACCGCGCTTTGCCTTGTTACCAAACCCAAGAAATGGAAATACTAAATTTTACATTGGTCTTGTAAGTTTGTTATTGAGTTCTGTCACTCAACACAATAGAGGAGAGCGGAGTGTTTTGACACTAGGTTCTTTCTAATTATTCTGCTATATGATTTTATTGTCATTGTTGCAATGGTTATTATATATGAGTATAAATTACATTTACTTGTGTCCCCGTTGACGCGTTAACAACGCGTTGTCTTTAGCAATGTTATATGTCACTTTATATAACCATGCATGTTAAACCATAGTAGTGTGTGTAACATTTATTTTTTTTATTTAACATACTTTTTATGAATTATTTTAAAAAAATGTTAGCATTTTGCACTCCTTCTCTATATAAACTATAAGTGTGCCAAGTTTCATGCTCCTACGTCCGCGTAATTTTCGTAAAAAGGGGTACAAAGTTTTTGCTTCACGTTAGCTTCACGCTGTATCCCGCATATAGCAAGGTAGGCAGTAACCTAGTGTTGAGAAACTTCGTTCCCCACTTTCCGCCGAATTGAGGCATTGCGTGCTGAGTGGCGGAACTCAACGCCGCGCTTTGCCTTGTTACGAAACCTAGGAAATTAAAATTTCCATTTCCTGGAGTGAGAATCGAACCCACAACCTGTCGCGTTTACAGTCGCACGCTTGTGCCTCTGCCACAACAGGCGTTATATATAGATATCAAATATCTTGCAAAGGGAGTGTCCTAACTCTCTACTCTCTCTCTCTCTCTCTAACAGCTTCACGCAGCAACGTGTTACACTCTGTGTGTGGTGCTCTATGGTGTGCTCTCCCGGAGCGCTACAACACGCGCGGGCGTCGTTTGCACGCACCTCAACACGCGAACCACGCTGTTGCCGTGTTAATGGCGGCGCGGGGTTGTGCACCGCATAGGTATGTATTAGCTAAGTCCAGTTAAATTATCATTTGAATAATATTAAAAAAAATATGTGTGTATGTATGTATGTACAAATGATACACGGCAGAAGTGAAAATGAAAGTATAACGAGTATTGACTTACAAGTACCAGGACTTCATAATTGTATAGGATGTTGTTGTTTTTGTAAATATTTATTCTCTTTCCTTAAATAATGGTTTTTAATATATTTGTTATTTAGTGTGTTAAATTATATGGAAAGTACCAGGAGACTATATTCCATGAGGAGATCTGACAACAAATAATCAAATAGGCCTAATGAATAAATTATATATTAAACTTGGCATCTCTTTCTTTCTAACTCAATAAGAAAGAGATTGATATACGTATTTTTCTATTTCACTCCTAACCTATACATTTTTTTGTATTTGTGTCTCTCTCTTACTTATGTTGTTTTTTATTCATTAATTGTTTCCTTAAACAATGTATGTATGTATGTATGTATTTGCAGATAAATAGTGGGTGACTTATTTAATTAAAATATTTGTTTACTACGTAAAAGTTATCTCAATAATACCAGGAGACCATATTCCATGAGAAGATCCTGACCACTAATAATCAATTAAAATAATGAAAGATAAAATGATATATAAAACTTGGCATCTCTTTCTCTCTATCTCAATAAGAAGAAAACGATATACGTATATTTCTGTCTCACTCAACCTACATATTTTTGTATTTGTGTCTCTTACTTATGTTTGTTTTTTTTTTTTTTTTTTAATGCTTTGTAAAAACAATGTAATTAATTAATTATGATATTTATTTAGTGCGCGAAATTATATACAAAGTACCAGGAGACCATGTTCAATGAGGAAGATCTGACCACTAATAATCAGGCCATGCCTTATGAATGAATTGATATATAAAACTTGGTATCTCCTTCTTTCTAACTCAAACAGAAGAGAAGATGTATGTTTTCTGCAGTAACCTATATATTTTTATATTTGTGTCCTCTTACTTGTGTTGATTTTATAAATACACATACTATATTTTATTATCTGTTTCCTTAAACAATTTTTTAATTACGATATTTGTTGGTAGTTAATTGTGTAAAATTATATAAGAAGTACCAGGAGACCATATTCCACTTCAAGAAGATCAGACACTAATAATCAAATAAGCCTCATAAATGAATGATGGCAGAGCAGAAACTTGGCATCTCTTTCTTTCTAACTCAATAAGAGAGATCAATATACTCATATGTGTATTTCTGTCTCACTCTAACCGTTATATTTGTATTTGTGTCTCTTACTTGTATTGTTTTTATACTAATATAATAGAAATATTATGTGTTTTCCACAACAAACAATGTTAATTAGGATATTTGTTATTTTAGTGCGTAAAGTTATATGGAAAGTACCAGGAGACCATATTCAAAGAGAAGGTATGATCACTATTAATCAAATAGGCCTAATGAATAAATGATAAATAAAACTTGGCATCTCTTTCTTTCTAACTCAATAGAGGTCATTGTCTTGTTCTCTGTCTTCTATATCTTACATTTGTCTCTTGTGTTGTTTTTATAGAAATATATATATATATATATATATATATATATATATATATATATATATATATATATATATACTCATAACATAATATATATATATATATATATATATATATATATATATATATATATATATATATATATATATATATTATATCTGTTTCCTTACTAAACAGTGTTTTTATATATAATTGAGATATTCGTTATTTAAATATGTAATGTAAAAGGTATCTGGCAAGAATTGCCAGGGGAGACCATATGTTATCCCAACTTTTAATAAGAAGGAGATCGATATGTGTGTATTATTTCTGTCTCATTCTAACCTATACATTTTTTTGTCTACTTACTTGTTGTTTTTATAAATATATATATATATATATATATATATTTATAAAAGCTATTCCTATGTCTTTATGGAATGAACAGAAAAACTACGCTGCCTCTCTGCTATATATATATATATATATATACTATATATATATATATATATATTACTTATCTGTTTTCCCTTACTAAACAATGTTTTTTTTTATATAATTGAGATATTCGTTATTTAAATATGTATGTAAAGTGTGGCAAGTACCAGGGAGACCATATTCAGTGAGTAGATATGATAATGAATCATATATAAAACTTGGCATTTCTTTCTTTCTATCTCAATAAGAGAGAGATCAATATACTCGTATGTGATTTCTGTCTCACTCTAACCTATACATTTTTGTATTTGTGTCTCTTACTTACGTTCTTTTCATAAAAATATTTTTATTTATCTATTGTTTCCTCAAACAATGTTATGAGATAGATATTTGTTATTTAGTGCGTAAAATTATATAAGAAGTACCAGGAGATCATATTCAATGAGAAGATATGAATGATCACTAATTATTAATAGGCCTAATGAATGAATGATATATAAAACTTGGCATCTCTTTCTATCTAACTCAATATGAAAGAGATTGATATACGTATATTTCTATCTCACTCTAACCTATACATTTTTGTATTTGTGTCTCTTACTTATGTTGTTTTTATACTTATATTATATGTTTCCTTAAAACAATGTATTTATTTTTAATTATATTTGTTATTTAGTGCGTACAATTATATGGAAAGTACCAGGAGACCATATTCTATGAGAAGATCTGACAACTAATAATCAAATAGGCCTAAACAAAACTCAATAAGGAAGAGATCGATATATGTATATTTCTGTTTCACTCTAACCTATACATTTTTGTATTTGTGTCTCTTACTTTTCCTTTTTTCCTTTGCATTCTGTTTAAATACCCTATAAATGGTGCTTTAGCGAGCGATTGTAAACGCGACAGGTTGTGGGTTCGATTCCCACTCCAGGAAATGTAAAAGTTTAGTATTTTCATTTCCCGCGTTTGGTAACAAGGCAACGTGCGGCGTTGAGTTCCGCCACTCAGCAAACAATGCCTCAATTCGGGGGAAAGTGGGGAACGGAGTGTCTTAATACCCTACCCTGCTATATGCGGGATACAGCGTGAAGCTAAAAAAAATCTATGTTTTTTTCCCACAGATTACAAATACCAGCCTTCCCAGTGTACACTAGATCGGGAGAAGTGAGAGTGTCTGTGGAACCCGCTTTAGACGCTGATGTTAGACTCTCTCCGCGGAGAGTTAGGCTTATTAGACGGTGGGTAGAGAGTGTGAATGAAAGTTAATTTGTCTTTTTAATTTCTTTGTCTGATTTTCAGAAATGATCAGGTTTTGATTGATTTATTTAAGGAGTTATTATTAGTTGTGGAATTAATTAATTTTATTTTTTGTGTACATGTAAAATATATGTTTCCTTAGCAACGTGTATGTCACTTTATACAAAAGTGTGTGTCAAACACATGGTTTTTTTTTTTTTTTAAGAACTACTATAATCTAATGATGTTTCCCAGCCAAGGTAAGCCAGGTTTTCCCCTTTCCCCAAAATGTGGTGGTTCCGATAGCGGACTACTACATTGTCCCCCCTTCCATCTGTACCTCTAGGTCGGCAACGCATCTACAACATCTCTGGTGTTGTAGATGTTCATGTGCGAAGGTAACTACTTACTATCAGGTGGTCCTTCTGCTCGTTTGCGATATATATAAAGCGATATAATTTTATAAATACCATAATTTATGAGGATGTGTGTTTGTTACTCTTTCACACAAAAACTACTGAACGTATCTAGATGTAACTTTACAGTAATATAGTTTATACATCAGAATAACATCAGTCGTGTCTTGAGGCACAAACGTGCGACTGTAAACGCGACAGGTTGTGGGTTCGATTCCCACTCCAGGAAATGTTAGTGTTTTCATTTCCTGGGTTTGGTAACAAGGCAAAGCGCGGCGTTGAGTTCCGCCACTCCGCACGCAATGCCTCGATTCAGCGGAAAGTGGGGAACGGAAATGTTAATAGAACGTAGTGTCTTAACACTATGTTCTCATGTTCTCTCTATCTACCCTGCTATATGCGGGATACAGCGTGAAGATAAAAGAAGATATATATTATTTTTGTTCCAGTTTCATGCGTTTCGTGTTTTCGGATGTCCTTCGTGTGAGACGTCGCGGTATGAAATTACAGACGGACGGATCGACACATAATAATTATTATGTTGTGCCTACTGTTAAGAGTAAGTGATTTTATATATATATTTATACCAGTGTCCTAGTTGGCGCGTTAACAACGCGTTGCCCAGCAACATATATCACTTTATATAAACATGCATGTTAAACTATGGTAGTGTGTGTTTTTTTTTATTAATTTAATATATTTTTTATGCATTATTGTAAAAAGATATTATCATTCTGCGTTATATAAACTATAAGTGTGCCAAGTTTTATGCTCCTTCGTCTGTGTATTTACAAACCAATTAAAAAAGGGGTACAAAGTTTTTGCTTCACGTGTATATGGATAATATTATAAATACCAAAATTTATGAGGATGTGTTTTTACTCTTTCTTTCTTTCTATATAAACTACAAGTGTGCCAAGTTTCATGCTCCTCAGTCCGCGTAATTTTCGTAAAAACGGGTACAAATTTTTTGCTGCAACACGCACACGCGCACACGCACGCGTATATAAACTAACTGTATTTTTAAGCTATTACCGTAAGAATTAACAAGGGTAAATTAATATACCCTGAACGCCTGTCGTGACGCAGAGCACAAGCGTGCGACTGTAAACGCGACAGGTTGTGGGTTCGATTCCACTCAGGAAATGTAAAAAGTTTGAATATTTTCATTTCGTGGGTTTTTTGTCCAACATGGCAAAGCGCGGCGTTGAGTTCCGCCACTCAGCACTCAATGTGCACTCCAATTCGGCGGTAAGTGGGAACCGGTGTCTTTTACACTAAGGGTTCCACTCTGCCTACCTGCTATATGCGGGATACAGCGTGAAGCTATATGTATTTATGTAATACAAATTATTATAAGTATTACATTACATTTTGCTGGGGGCGGAATGCTCTAATACAGGCATTATATGGTTAAAAGCTTATTATTATTATTATTTCCAGAAACAAGAGAAAACCACGGAACAAACTGGATAGACATAGACTGCCGTTTCTAGAACTAATATATAAACATGCAGAAGAAGAAAAGAGAAACTGTTGGAAATAGAAAAACCCATACTATGGGAGGAGAGTGAGAAAAGAAGGAAAGAAAGAGAGAAGGAGAGAGTGAAGAAAATAGAATCCATTGTTAAAAGCCCGGTGAAGTGTTTGTTTTTGATGGAGAAATATCACATAAAGAGGCTGTGGAAGTCCTCCGTGGTATAGGAATCAGGATCAACCTCAGGTTTGTGGTCGTTTTTTATTTTTTCGTTTCGTGGTAATGATTTTTTTTTATTACTTATAGTGAAAGGTGGCAGAGCAAGGCAGAAGGACACCTGATGGTAAGTGATTACCTCGCCCATGGATCAGCGCCAGAGGAGTTGTAAATGCGTTGCCAGCCTTTAGAGATTGTAGGTGTCTGTATGAAGCGCGATAGATGCAAAATCGTAAGCTTGGCGTCAGGGAGGAAAACCTCACTAGGAGAAGATCATATTTCCATAATTTATATGGTTTCAATTTCATAATTTAGAGTTTAACAATGATGGTGAAAGCCCAAACTTGAGAATTTGTTGAGAAAGTAACACCACTTGGGGTAGGCAGAGGAACAATTATGAGGGTCTTCACTCTCTCCTCCTGGGGGAGGGGAGGGAGTGATGGCTTCAGGCTCTCTTAGGCCTATGGCATGGGAGTTTCTCAAATCCATGAACATGGGGCGGGTCATCAGGTTGACCCATAGAGGGCCTCTGTAAGGGGTTCTGTCTACAATTTCGGTTCCAGTTGGGGGGAACCGAGGGAAGGATAGTAGTCATGGGGGGAAAGACCATGTGCCACAGCATGCGCTATCGAGCCCAGCCGGGTGAGACCCGGTACTCGTGTGAGGCCCAACTAGGCGATCAGCGGCCAAGGTAGCACCTCCCGGGGTCTCAGGAGTGGGTTAGGAGTGAGAGGGAACAAGAGAGACCGACGTGTTAAGTCTTTTTACGTTTGCCAGTAACACTTTCGATTTCCACTTTCCGTCGAATTGAGACATTGCGTGTTGGTGGCGGAACTTAACGCCGCGCTTTGTCTTGTTACTAAACCCAGGAAATGAAAATAATAAATATGATTTAATATCTACATTCCTGTAGTGTGTATGAACCACAACCTGTCGCGTTTACAGTCGCACCCTTGTGGACTCAGCACGACTGGTCTCATGGCTATGGCAGTTGGTTTCCGATACACACATTCGGGAGGTAATAATGATAATATTTAGCTAATTTATTTTCAAAATATTTTATTATATTTTTTTTTTTTTTTTTTCATTTCAGTTTCACTTGTAGCGGAGATATGTGGAGCTTAACACGGATTCCCGGCGTTTCCCTCCCTCTCTCTCAACACGCCGGTTTCCGTTCCTACTACCGCTTCATAAGTATGGCGCGGGCTCACCTAAAAACTGATCAGCCTTTACTGGATGTGGATCAAATACTAGCGCGAGATTGAACCTGTTAACACCTAGGTAAGTTACGAAAATACACATATACCTACATTCATACAAATTACATTAGCTCACACAATAAATACATTGACAAACATATATACTAGATATGGGCATTATTTTTTATCTGTAACGGTTACATATCGGATATGAAGGTTTCATATCCGATATCAAAAAATCCCTTTCAGATATCGAGTTTGCACCATTTCGATAGTTTTCGTTACGATTTGGTTTTCGTATCCTCATTGTCGAGTTGTTGTTACGACATTTTGTATGTAAATCATTTGATATCAGGATATGATTATTTTTTTATTGACTAACGGTTAACCTTGAAGCAAGAGCAGAAGGACACCTGATGGTAAGTGGATTTACCTTCGCCTGAACATCTACAACAACAGAGATGTTGTAGATGCGTTATAACTTTATAAAGGGGATACTGATGGAAGGGGGGACAATGTAGTAGTCCACTATCAGAACCACCACATTTTGGGGGAAGGATGGGTGGGAAAGGGGAAAATCTGGCTTACATGCCATCGAACCGGAACACATCATTAGATATTTGGCGGTTCGTCTTTGACATGATAGTGGTCGCGAGCCAGACGGAGGACGAACCTCCTACCACCTAACTAGATATCGATATGATATGATATAAGACTGAAAACTGTTTTTAGTCACGTTTTGATATATAGGTCTCTTCCCTAGTATATATATGTTGCCAAACATAATAACACATCTATCTATTATCATTAATATCACATAAATACATATTGTAATACATAAAGATATATTAACACATATTCTAAACTTATCATATATTAAAAAATCATCAAACGTATAAAAATTTGAACGCAGCAGGACTCGAACCCGCGCCTCTTGAAAACCGTCCAAGCTCTATGAGCACTGAGCCATGCGTTCTATTTATGTAATTGTGGAATTAATATTTTAAAACTTCAAAAATATCATATATATGTATTTTAAACGTGTGCGTGCGTGCGTGCGTGCGTGTGTGTAACTAGCTCCTCTGCTTTCGGCTCGAAATCAAAACATAAAACCCCAGTGACGTGCCTCTCCGCACTCTCCTCCCCAGATACGTGAACCGCAAGGGCGTGGCGCTGCCGGTGTCGTCGGAGCGCACGCGGCGCGCCAAGCGCGACCGCCTCGACCAGAAGCAGATCCTGGTGCCGGAGCTGTGCCGCGTGCACCCCTTCGCGGCGCCGCTGTGGTTCGCCACTGTGGCGCTACCCTGTGTCTTGTATAGGTTAGTGTTTACCTCACTACGTCACTATTTACCTATCCTTTTTTCAACTTCACGCTGTATCCCACATATATCAAGGTAGGCAGAGGGTACCTGAGAACCTAGTGTTAAGACACTCTGTTCTCTTTCAACAAATCCATTCCCCACTTTTCGCCAGATTGAGGAATTGAGTGCTGAGTGGCGGAACTCAACGGCTCGCTTTGCCTTGTTACCAAACCCAGAAAATGAAAATACCTCATTTCCTGGATTGGGAATCGAACCCACAACCTGTCGCGTTATCAGTCGCACGCTTGTGCCTCTGCGCCACGACAGGTAACTATTTAGTTTACTAAATAACTGGTTCAATATTTTTGTACCTTTCTGACTATTTACCTGTCTTTTTACCTATTTAGTAGGGATGAAACCGATATATCATAACGTAACTAAAAACGGTTTTCACTCTTATATCATATCATATCGATATCTAAATGATCATAACCGATATCAAATAACTACACACAAAACGTAACGACAACTCGACGATGAGATATGAAAACTAAATTGTAACGAAAATTATCGCAACACAAACTCGATATCTGAAAACGAATATGATATCGGATATGAAAACTTCATATCCGATATGTAACCGTTACAGCTAAAAAACGAAAACGTCCATGTCTACTATTTAGCAATTGAACAATAATATATTTTTTTATATTTTTTATAACTTCACGCTGTAACCCGCATATAGCAACATATAGCGAGGTAGGCAGAGAGAACTGACGTGTTAAGACACCCAAATCGAGGTATTGCGTGCTGAGTGGCGGAACTCAACGCCGCGCTTTGCCTTGTTAGCAGAGCGACGAAATGAAAATACTATGAATTGTTGAAAGAGAACGTAGTGCCTTAACACTAGGTTTGCTCTGCCTACCCTGCTATGTGCGGGATACAGCGTGAAGATAAAAAAATAAAAAAAACAATAAATATATTTAATAATATACCTTTAATTAAACATTAATTCTACTCTCTGAGTGTCACTATATCTTATTTAACTCCAGGATAAACGCACTCCTCATAGCAGATGAGATACGGCGTTCAGTTGCGATCGATGTCGGTTTGGGAATACCGAGGATAGATGATACTACGTGTCCCGGTTTTGAATGGCCGCCGCTCGATTTTGGATGGAGTCTGGCTGAGGTATTTGTTTTTTTTTATTCAAAGTCAAAGTCAAAGTCAAATAATTTTATTCAAAATAAGAAGTTACAAGCTTCATTTTTTGAACGTCAAATAATTTACCACCGGTTCACTAAATTTAATGCCTCAGGACCTGAGAAGAACTGGCGCAAGAAACTCAGCGGCCATTTTTTTTTTTTTTTTTGTTATATCTGACAATGGTTTACAATTCTTTATTATTGGCAATGATACCTTGAAACAGACTGGAGCGAGCATTCATTCCCAAGGTGTGTTATCATCATTTATAAAATCACTAATTAGTAATAACCTTAACACATTAAACGTCTTTTACAATTTTTAAATTGTAAAATGGAAAAGTTCTCGGACGTTTTCGGGATTTTTTGTTTTATTCTTTCAGTTTGTATAGAATTTTGGAGATGTGGTTAGGTTTTTTCTTTACCTTATAGGATGGCTTAGCATTTGATGTTATAATGCTAGAATTGAAGCCATCGTCTGTCAGTAAGACTGTATCACTACTGCAAGCACGAAAACTTGCGACAAAGTATTCATATCGTTATCGAAATAATTTGTAACTTCACGCTGTATCCCGCATATAGCGGGGTAGGCAGAGGGAACCTGAGAACCTAGTGTTAAGACACTCCATTCTCTTTCAACATTTCCGTTCCCCACTTTCCGCCGAATTGAGGCATTGCGTATTGAGTGGCGGAACTCAACGCCGCGCTTTGTCTTGTTACCAAACCCAGGAAAAGAAAATACTACATTTCCTGGAGTGGGAATCGAACCCACAACCTGTCGCTTTTACAATCGCACGCTTGTGCGATTTCAATATATTTCAATCCTACGTTATTTCTCTCATATTCCATCATTAAATAAAGAATTACGTTCTCTTAGATTAACCAAAACCAAAATATTTTCCTTCTTTTAGGTACTCAATGCTGATGATAAAGTAGAGAAGAAGAAAGAAGATGATGACACAAAGAGAGAAGATAGAGACAGGTGATTGTTTTATGTTTTAATAATTTTATATTAACGCTAGTCGTGTCTTGAGGTACAAGCGTGCGACTGTAAACGTGACAGGTTGTGGGTTCGATTCCCACTCCAGGAAATTTTAGTAGCAAGGCAAAATCGTAACACATAAAAAATACAGTTTAAATGATAAACTCCTTTTTTTAAATCACTTAAGTACGGCGTTGAGTTCCGCCACTCAGCACGCAATTGCTCTGCCTACCCTGCTATATGCGGGATACAGCGTGAAGTTAAAAAAGAAATAATTGAATGTATTCGAGATATATTATTATAAACAATATATGTGTAGTGTACTTTTTCTCCGTGTACACTATATGTGTGTGTCAGTGTTCATATTCCTCTTTCCCCATTGTGAACCTACAAAGTGTTACCTTCACGTATTAATATATTGAAAATTAAAAAAAAAAATGTTTTTTTTTTCATGTAGAACGAGAGAAGACAAAGGTGTGAAAGAGATAGAAGATAAAAAGGAAGGAGTGACAGAGAAGACGATAAATGATATTTTACAAGAGAAAGAAGATGCGGAGAAGGAGAGTGTAAGTGTTAGAACATTTTTTATTTTACTATATTAGTCTATATCAGTGGCGAGGCGTCCATACAACTTGATTCCCACCGGCTTGCCTAACTTTTCGAAGTATATATTTTTTTTTTTAACTTCACGCTGTATCCCGCATATAGCAGGGTAGGCAGAGGGAACCTGAGAACCTAGTGTTAAGATACTCCGTTCTCCTTCAATAATTCCGTTTCTCACTTTCCGCCAGATTGAGGCATTGCGTGCTGAGTGGCGGAATTCAACGCCGCGCTTTGCCTTGTTACCAAACCCAGAAAATAAAAATACTACATTTCCTGGGGTGGGAATCGAACCCGTGACCCCAACAAGCGTTGAAACAAGTATAAATATGAGACCTAAAAAAAAAGTTCGCCAGTAAAATGTAGAGCTCCTAAAAATAAAGTTAAAAAAGGTGTGAGAACAAAAAAAAAGTATCGCCAGGAAAATATTGGGCATAAAAGTGCAAAAAAACAAGCTCTCACATCTTTTAGTCCTAAAAAAGTAGGTTATCGCCAAAATTCGATAGTGAAATTACTAAATACCTTGACATCCTATTGGTATAGGATGTCAAGGTATTAAGTGTTCCCCTCTTTCCGCCGAATTGAGGCACTGCGTGCTGAGTGGCGGAACTCAACGCCGCGCTTTGCTTTTGTTACCAAACCCATGAAATGAAAAAAATCCATTTCCTGGAGTGGGAATCGAACCCACACCCCACCACACCATTGACACCTCTCATGTTTTAATTTTTTTACAGGGTTTCGAAATAGGTACATGGAGTAACGACATGGCATCTTCAATACCTCAAGAGTATGATGAACTGTTGGAGCCTTTGCCGCCCAATCTTACATTTTGTACGTCTTCCTCTGGTGAGTAAACTCTCTGTTTTTTATGTTTGGTGCTTTTTTATGGCAGAGTGTTTTTTTTTTGACTTCACGCTGTATCCCGCATGTAGCGGGGTAGGCAGAGGGAACCTGAGAACCTAGTGTTAGACACTCCCTTCTCTAACAACAATTCCGTTCCCCATTTTTCGCCAAATTGAGGCATTGCGTGTTGAGTGGCGGAACTCAACGCCGCACTTTTTGCCTTGTTACCAAAGCGAAGAAATGAAAATAATAGAATTTAATATTTCCATTTCCTGTAGTGTGTATGAACCCATAACCTGTCGCGTTTACAGTCACACGCTTGTGATCAACACACGAATGCCTTTTTCTTTCATAATAATTATAATATATATACAAATCAATTAAATATTTACAGGCGGAACGAATTGGTCGGATCCCATAGAAAAACCAAAATCGCAGTTTAATTCCAATCGAGCATTTTCAATGGCGGACAGCGACTGTTCTTATATGTCTAGGTAAGAAGACTTCCAATAAAAAACATTAAAAACATAAATAAAAACTATTTATGCAGTTTATTTTAGTGTATTGCTTATTTTTTTATAGTATTGTATTGTATTGTATTATATTGTGTTGTATTGTATTGTATTGTATTGCATTGTATTGTATTGTATTTTTTATATGTATATTAATTATCAATAACGCCTGTCCTGGCGCAGCGGCACAAGCGTGCGACTGTAAACACGACAGGTTCGATTCCCACTCCAGGAAATGGATTTTTTCATTTTCTTGGGTTTGGTAACAAGGCAAAGCGCGGCGTTGAGTTCCGTCACTTAGCATGCAATGCCTCAATCTGGCGGAAAGTGGGGAACGGAGTATCTTAACACTAGGTTCTGCTATATGCGGGATACAGCGTGAAGCTATGTATGTATGTATATATATTTTAAATAAAATTGATAATAAATATACATATAAAAATACAATACAATACAATACAATAAAAATATAAACAATATACTAAAATTAATTTATAAGTAATTAAAATATGCTATAACTGTATAAATATTTAGTATAATATAAATATTATGAATTTATTAAAAAGAATTGTTTCTACGTAATAAAAAATCACTCTGTTTCAGTGACTTTGACACGGATGACACTGACATGAGTGACAACAGTGACGATGATACTGACACTACTGGCTTCTGTAGCAGTAAGAATTCTAATGGTAAGAAAATATAAATACGTGGAGCGAAAACTTACGCACACGGAGGTGCATGAAACTTGGCACACTTATAGTTTATATAGAGAAGTGCAGAATGTTAATATCTTTTTAAAATAATACATAAAAAGTATATTAAACTGTGACTGAATATACTTCACGCTTCACGCTGTATCCCGCATACAGCAGGGTAGGCAGAGGGAACCTGAGAACCTAGTGTTAAGGTTCTCTATCCTGCTATATGCGGGATACAGCGTGAAGCGTGAAGTATATTGAGTCACGGTTTAATATACTTTTTATGCATAATTTAAAAAAGATATTAACATTCTGCAATGCTCTATATAAACTATAAGTGTGCCAAGTTTCATGCACCTCCGTGCGCGTAAGTTTTCGCTCCACGTATTTATATATATATTTTCTTACCATTAGAATTCTTACTGCTACAGAAGCCAGTAGTGTCAGTATCATCGTCACTGTTGTCACTCATGTCAGTGTCATCCGTGTCAAAGTCACTGAAACAGAGTGATTTTTTATTACGCAGAAGCAGTTATTTTTAATGAATTCATAATATATTTATATATATCATAATTTAATTACTTATAAGTTTATTTTAGTATATTGTTTATATATTTATTGTATTGTATTGTATTTTTATATGTATATTTATTATCAATTTTATTTAAAATA